>REGL01001920.1:8527-24645 GCA_004194395.1 Aurelia aurita complex sp. Pacific
ATTCTCAAAATTTTCCTCGATAGTTGACTTTTGGTTAAGTTTTTTTTGTTCGTCCTGTACTTTTTCTGGTGCAACTAATACAGTAATGCACTCTATACTTTTATACAGGAATGAATACGCATTTACTCAAACCACCGTCGCATAATATTCTTGAAGTACAGCACAGAACAAACATTACCCCAGTGATGAGAGACAATACCGCTATGAAGGAGGATGTTATTGAAGAGAGAAAGATTAAGCAAAGTGAAAAGGAGATCTTGCTTGACGAAAAAGTGGCCATTGGAGATGAGAAAGAGGTCTGTAGAGACGAAACAGAGGCCACTCGAGAAGAAAAAGAGGCACACGGAAACGGGAAGCAGAATGTAACGGAAATGCAAGCAGACGAGAAGGAGGCCAAGGAAAACGACAAAGAGGCTCAACTGCAGGAAACAGGAAAAAGGGAAGTTTCTGGGACAGTTGAAGGGAAGAATACGGAGCCACAAAATGGAACATATAAAACAGAGCATGGGGCACTAGAATCGAATTCTGAAAATGTAGCCGTTGCAAAAGAAGAGACGGAAGCTATTTCAAAAGAGACTGTGGAGGAGCAGAAGAAACAGGGAGATTGTAAGTGACAGCTCCGGGGGGGGGGTTCTTGACTAGGGAAGTGACGGGGGTATGTGGAAAACCTTTCCACACCCTGCACCCTGTCGCATGAAAAATAGTCCAAAAGTATACCCTGTCGCATAAAAAATTTGTCTCTCAAATACAGTGTAGAACGCGATTTTCGCTTGTGATACCCTGTCGCATAATTTTTATACCTATTATAATACCCTGTTGCATAATTTTCGTTAGAAAAGGACACCCTGTCGCATAATTTTTACAGCAAAAGGACACCCTGTTGAGCGGCACATTCCGTCAGGTCAAGTATGGGAGTACCCCCCCCCCCCCCGGGGGTGACAGCATAACCATTTAATTTATATTGTTGTTATTGCTTCATTAGCGGCCTCATTCCCTTAGAGCTGTAAAACCGGATGAAAATATCAATCTGCGCCAGAGCATTAAAGCATACCAAAGCATATTTGTAGTCGCAAAGCAGTGACGTTGCACATGCAAAGCGGTGCATACATTGTATATATTTCTACTAGCATCCGAAGGTAGTTTTAGGTCGCTGAGAAGCTGAGCTTATCGAAACAGCGTCCTGGTCCTTCCTCTCGATGTGACCACACCTCGTGATTCCTTTAGCCTGGAATTACAGAGAGTTGGCGACTCTCCTCACACTTTGTGGCAGGTTCGGCAGGGCGAGGACTCGAACCACCAACGTTCAGATTGGTAGTTATGCGTTCTGCCACTCAGCCATCCCTGCTAAATGCCAGTGACGTTGCACATGGCCGTTTAACGCGCAAAAGGAGAAAATGATGACCGCATTTAGGGCCTGTTTATATGGGGGANGCGCCAGAGCATTAAAGCATACCAAAGCATATTTGTAGTCGCAAAGCAGTGACATTGCACATGCAAAGCGGTGCATACATTGTATATATTTCTACTAGCATCCGAAGGTAGTTTTAGGTCGCTGAGAAGCTGAGCTTATCGAAACAGCGTCCTGGTCCTTCCTCTCGATGTGACCACACCTCGTGATTCCTTTAGCCTGGAATTACAGAGAGTTGGCGACTCTCCTCACACTTTGTGGCAGGTTCGGCAGGGCGAGGACTCGAACCACCAACGTTCAGATTGGTAGTTATGCGTTCTGCCACTCAGCCATCCCTGCTAAATGCCAGTGACGTTGCACATGGCCGTTTAACGCGCAAAAGGAGAAAATGATGACCGCATTTAGGGCCTGTTTATATGGGGGAAAACACCTCACCTGCCAGACCCGGGGATGACAGGTGAGATTCCTCCTTCCTATAGAATCCCATTGTTTTTTCATTTCGCGTTTGTATGACAAACGCAACACCATCGGTATGGTGAGATATCGCCTCCCCAGAGGTGGAATCTCTCCTGGATGAGGTGAAATTTTTTCATATAAACGAAACACTACCGGTATGGTGAGATGTATTGGCTTCCTTCGTTGATTTCTATTGGTTAATTCGTTCTGATTTCACGGATGAGAGACTTTACTCCACCTGACAGGCGAGGTAAAAATCTCATATAAACAGTGGCTGAAATTTACCTCGCCTGTCAGCCCCAGGTCTGGCAGGTGAGGTGTTTTCCTCATATAAACAGGCCCTTAGAGACGGGCTTCCCCGTCCACGACACGTGCTGCTGGCTTGCGCAATATAATAACAATATTTTCATGCAGCATTTCATTATGCCACCTGAAATGTTCAAATCTATTTTATTTTTAAAATTTACCTAACTGGGATCGGCCACTCCATTTTGAAATTATAAGGGATTTTCTAGAGAAAACCTCTTCAAAAACCTTCAAAACGTGCTCAAAAATCATGAACAAATTTCCCTAAAATTTCTGCCTTGCAATGGCCACACAGCAATGACTTCTGGATGCTTTAGCACGTGCTATCCTCTTGGGAGGGTGAACAGGTCCTCCTCCTGGTATCGATGACCTATCAAGGGTGATTCCATTCTCCCAAGTGGACAAAATACATGAATTTATGTGAGTGTCATCAATTTTAGGAAGGAAAATTTCCTCATCGTTTTCATTCGCTTTTGCAGGAGTTTGGAAGGGACTTTCTGCAGAAAATCACCCATGTCCACGGGAAGAAATGGCCTATTAAGGCCGGGTAAATTACTGAACCTAATTGCACATATTGGCAATAAAACAAGACAGTTTTCAATATTGTTGCTTTGATATTCATGGAGCAGTGGCCTTCCAAGCGGGGATTCTTTTTCTGACTCACTCGGTGGTTTATGATTTAAAATTTGATGATGTCACGTCTCAAATGATTGAAAACATAACGCACGCTGTAATTTTCGAAGAACATTCTAGTCTCCTCTGAAGTTTCTTTAAAGCCATTGAGTTCAAAGAATGAGGTACAATCTCCTACAAAAGAGTTGGACCCCTACGAAAATCTACGTTTTTCGGAAATAGTGTCCCCTCCCCCCCCCCCACCATATCAATGTTGTTTGCTTTGGCAAATCATTCTTTTGATGGATCTGCATGAAAAACGCCCCTTTGCAAGGCAATCGACAATGATGGGGGGGGGGACAAAAATTCGAATTTTTCAACAGGGGTCCGACACTTTGAAGGTGTTGTGGCGCAGTGGTGTAATCCTCTGATTTGCAGCCAGAACAGTCAAACGGAGTGGGTTCGATGCCAGGTAGGACCCCACCACTTGAGCATCATGACAAGAGGGTCGCGGACTCGATTAGGTCTGCTCTATTTCTGCGATCCCAGCGCTTGGCGCTGAAAAACGCAACTTCACCTTAACCTTCACCTTCACCTTCACTTTAGTAAGAGCTTGTATGCTGCACACTACGGGCTTTGAAACGTTTCAAATTTCTTTGCTCACCAAATAAAACAATCTCTATTCTTTGTAGACTCAAATCTAGCACAGACAGACAACCAAAAAGCCACGTACGATGAAGGGAGAACATTAGCGTGCGTAGACATGGATATAACAGACGATGAGGAGGAGCATTCTGGAAGCACACACAAACAACAACGACCAGAAACTTCGAATGAGAACACCACGGGAAACTATTCTGACAGTACTCGTCAGGTAAAACAACTTAGCGTAGACACGAACGATGCAGCTGTGCGGTGAAAGTGAGTGTGTGGTAACAAGGACATATTTTGTGAGACAAGAGCATGAGCTGCTTTTGATTGACACCGCAATTCAAAGCGATTAGCGACTGCAGACAAAGGAAAGTCTCTTAACCAGTAATTCAAAACAAACAAGGCCGCAAAAGTTGCCCCGAAACCAGTAGGGAAAGCTCTCGCCTTGTGCATGCAAAAGGTGGTTTTTAAGAGAAGTTTATGTGCTTATATCGAAAAGTGAAGCTAAAGATCTGTCTGGCGGATTTTGTTTATTTGATGCAGGAGTTGTGTGGTAATTGTTTCATGTAAACCCTAAATAGGCGAGAATTACAATGCCTTCTGTTCGCCTTCTGAATCAAATAAACAAAATCGACCAGGCAGATCTTTAGATTTACCTTTCTTCTCCTGTTATATGCACATAACTTCTATTAAAAGTCACCTTTCGTGTGCACAAGGCGAGAGTTTGCCCTACTGGTTACGGGGCAGGATTTGCGGGCTTTATTTGTTTTGAATTACTGGTTGAGAGAATTTCCTTTGTCTGCAATCGCTGAGCGCGCTTTGAATTGAGGTGTCAATTAAAGTAACTGATGCTTTTGTGTTACAAAATCTATCCTTGTTGTGTGTGGCTCACAGGACAGACTTAAATTTTTTAAATTAAAGGAGCCTCCTGTGAAGACTAATTTGATAAGGAGAAATTGTTGCCAAAAGTTTCTGGAAATTTGCTTCTTGCACACTCACGATCCTCGCTTTCCGTAGACTTGCCCCAAGTCCATCTCTTCAATCCGTCTTAAGGTTCCCTTTTCGGTGGTTCCTGGAACCGCCATTCCAACATTCCAGAAGAGGGCTCTTGACGGAATGTTAGAATGGCGAATCCAAGGGAATGGTCTAATAATAATAATAATAATAATAATAATAATAATAATAATAATAATAATTTATTTCAAGTTGGCGACAAGAGTAGCTGAACAGCTAATTAAAGCCAACTATGTACAAAGAAAACCTATTTACATACTTTCTAAAATCTAATTACAAATTTAAACTAAATATAGCCAAGATTCTTGATATATGTCTTGCAAAGCTTGCAGTTGCATTTGTCTGTAACCCAACTTTTGATACGACCCTTAAAGACTCCTAAAGTGGAAGACTCTTTAGTTTCACTGTCTGAAGACTGTAGAGATAGANATAATAATAATAATAATTTATTTCAAGTTGGCGACAAGAGTAGCTGAACAGCTAATTAAAGCCAACTATGTACAAAGAAAACCTATTTACATACTTTCTAAAATCTAATTACAAATTTAAACTAAATATAGCCAAGATTCTTGATATATGTCTTGCAAAGCTTGCAGTTGCATTTGTCTGTAACCCAACTTTTGATACGACCCTTAAAGACTCCTAAAGTGGAAGACTCTTTAGTTTCACTGTCTGAAGACTGTAGAGATAGACTTGGGGCAGCATAGGTTTCAAATATTTAACTCTGCGTAAAAAGGTGGCTGTAAAATTCTATGACCTTTTTCTTCTGATTGAATGGCTTGAAAGGAACTTTGGATACTTATCTATAATTCTACCGTTGGACTTTTCAGAAATTTGGAATATTTATGGAAACTACGGCATATCTTACATTTCAATTCATTTTAGGATGTGACGTCATAAAATTTCTAAATCACAAATCAGGAGAGTGACAGACTTTTGCTTGATGCCATATTGTAGACATCCATAAACTATGGTTTTCTTCGAAATTGTTTTATGTTGCGTCAAACTGTTCAGAAATTACGATGGTTTTAAGTTTTTTTGAAATTTTGTTTGAATTCTTCATAAAGAAGAAAACACTCTAATTCTGAAAATATTGAAGATTTCAGAAAAGTCCAACGGTAGAATTATAGAGAAATAGCTAAAGTTTCTTTGAAATCATTCAGTTCAAAGAAATAGGTCAGTGAGTTTTACACCAGCATTTTTAAAGATTTGGAACCTATGCTACTTGCGGCAAGTCTACGCCTTCCTTTGCCTGCTTTTTTGGACCTTCTCAATTGCTTTAGTGATTAAGGAGATTAAACTTTGAACCCTTTCTGTCTTTCAGTAGATATACAGGGTGTCCCAAAAAAATTGTGCCACGTTTTTATGAAGATTGCGACAAGACGGCAAAAAGATTCTCGCCAAATTTTTGCATGATAGTGCTCTTCGGATGTTCAATGAAAGTTTTTAAAAGAAATTGAGATAACAGAATATTTCCAAGACAGATTTAAAGGAAAGTACCATAAGTTCCTTTCGAGCCATTCAATTCAAAGAAAAAGTTCATAGCATTTTACACCCACCTTTTCAAAGATTTGGATGATATGAGCCCTATGCTTTGTTTAGCACACACTTGACCAAGATCTGGTCAAGTGCGCATAGGTTCCAAATCTTTAAAAAGGCTGGTTTAAAATTCAGTTACTTATTTCTTTGAACTGAATGACTTCAAAGAAATTTTAGCTACTTCTCCATAATTCTACCGTTAGACTTTTCAGAAATCTTCAATACTTTCAGAATTAGAGTGTTTTTCTTCTTTTTCAAGAATTCAAGAAAACTTTTCAAAAAAACTTAAAACCATCGTAATTTCTAAACTGTTTGACGCAACATGAAATAATTTTGAAGAAAACCAGAGTTTATGAATGCCTACAATATGGTATCAAGCAAATATCTGTCACTCATCTGGTTTATGATTTAGAAATTTGATGACGTCACATCCTCAAATTAGTTGAAATGTAAGATATGCTGTAATTTCCATAAATATTCCAAATTTCTGAAAAGTCCAACGGTAGATTTATAGATAAGTATCTAAAGTTTCTTTCAAGCCATTGAATCAGAAGAAATAGGTCATTGAATTTTACACCCACCTTTTTTACGCCGAGTTAAAGATTTGGAACCTATGCTGGTCAAGTGCTCCCCGCCTCACCCCCCCCCCCCCGCCCCTGGGAGGCAAAACCGCCATTTACCAGAATCATCTTCCGTTTCCATCCCATTTTCATTGGATCGTAAATGGTCTTGCTACTGTTGTTGTAGTTAGGAGAATCCTAGGTAGGAGAATATTGAATATTTTGATGATAGTAGATAAGGTTGTTTTCTGTCGTATTTTTGTCTTCCAGCTGCACCAAAACGAAATTTTTTTTCCTTTCATAGTAAATTAGAAATAGATAATCTAAATGCGTAAATACTGTACCGCTTTCGGCGTCAGAAGACCCAAGGTCCTCTGGCCTCCTCTACCAAGAGATGTACTTACAATTTTTTTCAGTAATTTATTTTGAGTGGGCAGGAAGCATTTCTAGCTACTTAAAGCTAATTTAAGCCCACAATGCATGCCGCATCCAGGCATGGGACCCCTAGTTTAACGTCCCTTCCGAAGGACGGCGAGGTGAGTTTCGAGGTCAAGCCTCCGAGGTCACCCATCCGGAGTTTGACCTTACTCGACCGAGCTTAACTTCAGTCACCTGACGGAAACTGTATAAGCCGCTCGGGCACTCACCCCACAAATACAACTTCAAAAACAAAAAATAAGGCAATACAGGGAGCACAAATATAAAAAACTACAAACGGTCAAAAGAAAAGAAGGCGACTGGCAGTTCCACATCAAACTATGCCATGGGTTTAACCCTATATATAGCCAGCGTGCATCCTCGGCAACCCTAAAGCTACGCTTCTGCACGTAGGCTACCATAAATATCATTGTCTTCCACCAGTTTTGTACCATTAAATCGCAACTGGACGGTTCAATGACGACGAAAGTCCAGCACTTGGAAAGTCTGGGGGAGGGGGCTGTCTGGAAGATAGGAAGGAGAGCTGCTAGATGATTGTGGTATTTCAAAGTTATTTTATGTTGATCCACGGACGCTAGTATGCCGCCTAAGCGAAAGGGCAAAGAAACCCCATACCCATCCCAATTCAGCCCATTTACACGAGTCATCCGAGAAATCTACAGGTGTTTTTCGCGGGATCGATCCCACATTAGACGAGCTACACTTAGTCCTAGACTGATGACAGTCAGTCGCAGTTATCGCTCACCAAAACGAGACTACAGCCTACCAAACCGGAGGAGGAGCGAAACTCGACTCGTAATTTGTCTACACTAGTCCCTCGATTTCGATGTTGTTGTTATTGCTGATGGAGGAGTTCCAAGGAGCATACAGTTGTAAGGAGCATACAGAGATTCTGTAGCCAGTCTAATCAACATTACACGTTTTTTTTATAAGAAACTTGGATCAGCACTTAGTACTAAAAGTTTCTTAATTTTGCATGAAAATCTCGGTGTTTTAGTAGTAAAAGTTTCTTGATTAGTTTCTAATCTTTTTGGGCCTAAAATTGCGATATTGTTCGAAGTTAACGGTTACTTTTTGGTGGTTTGGGTGAAGCTACCAAACAAACTGCAGAGAACAATGGATGAACAATGGATAATCCCTGACACGTGCGAGTTTGCAGATTTGTTTACTGTTTGACGACGGAGCCCCTTTAATCGCAACGTTGTTTTTGCAATTCTTTGACCACAACACCAGGCTGAATTTTCGGTCCTGCTAAAATTACAAACGGAATGAAAACTCTCACATCAGCCCCTTAAGGGACAGTGCAAAGTTTATTTTATAACATGCCCGGTGCAAAACGTAACTGGGCAACTACTTTTTTGAGCTTGTACAGAACTGGGTCAACACTTTTTATAAAGCAATATGAACGGGGTAGTAACTTTTTATATGCTCAAGATGAAATAAAATAGCTCATTTTCAGGACAAAATTGTAAATCATGCAAGTTGAGAACTGCTTGGAAGGATGTGTATGAAAATGACGCAAAATGTCCCTTTCAGTCGTTTGCAAGAATGATTCATCAGAAATTTCTCTTCATCTTCAAAATCGATTTTTTCGTTGACAAAGACCCATAAAGGCAAGAATTGATTTTGTTATGGTCTTGGGCTAATTCATCGGTGGTATTTTGCAACATCTGTTGTTCATGAATACGTGAGACACATTTTTTAAGGAAAGGGTGACGGGGCACTTGGTTTTTTTGCAGTAATTTCATACAGGGCGAGCAGATTTTTTTGCAAGAATTTTTGTTCTCCACCGGCCATGTAATATAATTAATTTTGCACTGTCCCTTATGTATTGGATGACTTGCCACACAGTCTAAAGGCCAACGTTTTTCATGCGATCAGTTTGAAACAGATTCAGTCTAAACCAATCAAATCAACCAAAAGCTGCATGCATGTCAGCCTTTTTGTCAGCAGTTTCAACGAGTGTGCGTGCAACTGATATTTACATGGGCCTTTAAATACTATGTGAAATCAAATCGAATCGAACAAAATATAATAAAAAATCCAGGAGAGAAAAGAGGTAAAAATCTTACCTTCTCATAATTAGAGATTCCACCCATAACAGCAGCATCAATCACTCCGTTCAACAACATACTCAACGGATTTATATTGGCCTTTGTGTCCGCTTTGTATCTGCCAATCATACTTTGAATCTCTTTGTTCTTTGCACGCATTGTTTCAAGGGCATTTTCAATTGGTGAGAGCTCCGTCTATTGTTCGAAAGACAAACAGAATTTTTGATGTCATAAAATATGATTGAAAGTTGGTAAGCAAAGAAGTATTTCATGTAGCTTGCACTTTAGCGGACAGGCCTTTCATATTTCTCCATGTTTAAATTTTTTACCGATTTTGAAAACTTTTAACCAAACGAATACATTGATTTCCAGTTCCTGCAGCAGATTTAGGCAATATTTAGGTCATATTGACGTTCCCCAGTAAGTGAAAAATAGTGGAATCATGTTCGAATTTTGCATTTTATCCAATCTGATGATAGGATTTCAATCACTATTGTTTAGAAAGCCAATCAGCAATCAATTCTAACAATACAACTCAATTTAACTTCTGATTTCCTTAAAAGCTGTGTCCGCCAAAGTGCATTTGTCCCAGTTCTTCTAGACGTCAAAGGTTCTAGATTTTTGTTTGAAAAACGAATCTGAAGGTATTAAAAGCGACATCGGAAAAGTAATTGATACAACTCAATTCAATTGTATTCATAGAAATACATCCTAATACAAGGTTATCAGTAAAAAATGTGTAAAAATGTGATACAAGATGCTATGTCTCCAATTAGAAGGAGTTTCACGAAGATGGGGGCGGGGGGGGGGGGTGATCGGCTAGGGCTATTATTCTTAGAAGTTTCGTTTCGAAACAATCTTTATGCAAAATATGACACTCATCATTAGTTACAGGAGAGTGGAACAGTTGCAAAGAAATAACTTTAGACAAACGGAAAGATGAAACTTACAGTATCGGAATTCTTGACCTCAAACCATCTTAAGATTCCAGGAAAACTCAAGTCAGTTCGCAGTGTTGTCCTCTCGATAAATAAGGTCTGCAAAAAAGGAAATGTGTTAAGAGACGGGAACATTGCAAACAACAACAAAGATGACTAAGAAATCTGTTCTGTTACCATTCAACAAGGAATACAAATCAAACTTGCTTAAACAGAATGTAAGCGTAAATCAACCTAAATATAACTGTTGGACCGTTGTAAATGGTAAGTTTTGAACTTTATAACAGGAAAATGCTCCGGAAGTCAGAATGAAAACCAAAAGTGGCAGAGGTGATAGAATTACTGGAAGAGGGTCATATTGCTAAAGTTTGAAAAGAAAAGCAACGAAATGGTGTTGCTTACTGCAAATTCATTGTCCTTGTCTTTTTTGCCTTTGTGAAATGGTCTTGACAGTGCAAATGATGTGATGTCATTCACTTCGTAGAACCTGAATAAAACAAAAGATGGATATCAATTATTGATNCCCCCCCCCCCCCCCCCTCCGACATTCTCTTGCAAACAGACTCACTCTAAACAATGGAAATTACAAGGGAACAAACAAAATCTGCACAAGTCTTAGGCAGATGGCATATAACACTGATTCACTAGGGACTGAGGAGGGCCTGACTACACTTGAGTTTGTTAATTTGGTAGTGCATCTAATAAGATTTGATTTTCTTATGAACATAAATGTGTAAACATTTTTCTTCCATTTTCTAGGTGCCATTGCTGGAGATGAACAAATAAGAATTACACCCTCCCTCAAGGATCAGAAAGGTACGAACTGGCAGAGTTTTTTCAAAAATAATGTATGTGGTATTTAGTAAACTGCACACAGTGGTGTATCCAGGTAGGGTACCCAGTGGTGTAATCCAGGCAGGGTGTTCGGGCATAGTCTATGGTTTGAGAACTAAGTGCCCTGAACCAAAAGGGGCCCCAAAAGGATTTATCTATCCATACTTTACTTTGTGGCCATGTGCAATTGAAGGCTTTTTTTAAGGGGCTCCTTCCCCAAATTTCAGCCTGTGATTTTGCAGATTTGTTAAAGGCAGTATGAATCCCCACACACTCTTCAAGCAATTCTGTTTACAGATTTGTTTACAGTTTGGCAACAGAGCCCCTTTAAACCATAGTTTTGAACCCACCTCAAAAACCTTTTGCTAGCATGCTAAATTTTTTGCTTCAATGGTGAATGTATAAATCAGTTATATCCTTTCTAAATTGAATTGCTGGGAATGAACTCAGGGTACTTCGTTGTGAATCTGCTGTGGCAATTTTTATATATCTTGTTGGTAATTTTTACTAAGGTTGCTGTTTTATTTTTGTTGAAAGAACTCATGGATAATTTTGAAAAAATAGAACCATCGTAAATCCTAAACCAATAGAGAAAAAATGATACAATCTTCAAGAAAATATCGTTTGTGAAGATCTAGAATATCGTGGCAAGCAGAGTTCTGTCACTCTTTTGGTTTCGGATTTAGAAAGCTGATGATGTTGCAACTGCAAATATGATAAACACCAATAACCTGGAGCAAGTCAAGATATCAAAGATTTCCATGGTAGATTTACAGCAAAATATGCTATGCATTGAAGAGAGAAATCATCAAAGCACCTCATTAGTCATGCTACAGACCGGTTGGTTTCGCAAGACGACTTTCAAGCCATTTAATTCAAAGAAACATGTATAGAATTCCGCATACCTTTTTAAAGATTTGAGTCCTGTGCTCCACTCCCACCAAGGGTCCTGGTTGTTCCTTTTTATACCACTTACTGCATACTGCACAATCGTGAATTCTTAACTGACTTTCCAATATTCACACTTCAGGTTCTATTTGGACAAAAACAAAAAGTACAAGTGAATTTTGGGAGGTTGAGATTTTTTTCAAAATCACTGGAAGGGGACGTGTTGGAGGAGATGGGCTGGTTAGTACAATATTTAAATTTATAACTGCAAGGTGTTTCAGACAAAAATGCAACCCAGCTCTATTCGAGATTCTCCAGGAAATGATAATATATGAATCAGTTTTAACAACACATACTCTACCATCTGCTTGCTGAATTTGTTGTTTGATTTAGTTTGAAAATATCCTGCATGAAAAGAAGATTTAGTTTTGAGACAGTTTTATCAATTTGAATACAAAAAGTTCTGAGATTGCTAATTCTCATCATACATTTTTCAGCTCTGGAAAATATGTCGTCATGAGAGCCTGTAGAGTCATTGAAAGAAATCTAAAATGCATCTTCTCGGTTTTTTCACTGACTTTTTTTATATTCATAGAATGTTGCATTACCGTTACCTATACTTTCTAATTACTACACTACAATACAACACTACATGTACGATACCACAGGCAGCACAAGACAATGACTACACACGTGGCCATTAACATAAAGACATGCAAATGACTGAAGATTAAGTAAAAACAACTGCAAAAAACTACACAAAATACAATTAACTACTGATAAATACTTTGAACTGTTTCACATTTGATGTAAGGCCAAGACCACCATAGGCGCACGATGCCAAATGATAGGAACCCCAGTCCCCAGACAAGAAAAACAACAATGACAGCAATTTCTACAACCACTACAGGTCCCCCTCCTGTGTCCCAACCTCCCACCACACTACGCAGATGCTGTCAGGTCAGGGCTACTGATTTGCAATGTGATCCTTTTGAAATATTCAGAAACTGACTTTTCAGAAGAAAACTGCCAGACCATAGGGTAGCAATTTAGATTTGAAGGAACGAAGCTTTGAACCAACATTCCGTCTTTCTCTATAGGCTGTATGGTACACTGAAGAGGCTGGCAGCACAGGACCAGTCTTTGGAGCAGCTGACAACTGGAAAGGAATGGGACTTTTCTTTGACTCCTTTGATAATGATGGAGAGGTATTTATAATTTTATATTTTGTATTTGAGCTAATTGCTATTACACCTTTCATTTTGACATCCCTAGTCTTAGGGGCCTTGCTCTTTATGAATTTCACAGTTACTTATTGATGTCTTAACCCTTCGTTTTGACATCCCTACAGGATCCGTTTTAGGGGCCTTGCTCTTTATGAATCCACAGTTACTTATTAATGTCTTATCCTGATAAAATTTTTGTTGCAATGAGTCCATTATTTAAAGGGAAAGTTGCACCAAAAAGGTAAACATATCCAATGCTAGACAAGCCAATATCATCATTTGAATACGAAATTCCTTGATCAATTTGTTTGAAAAAAATTATATGCTATGGATAAATAAATAAATAAAATGCCCGAGGTAGATGTGTAGATATATCCTTCTTCTCTCGATACATGCTCATATTTGATCTTAAAACAATTTCTGGAATGCACAATGAGCGTGCCAGCTACCTGTGTTTCAGAGAAACTTTTGCAGCGTTCTTTTTTTTTAGTTACTTGTTGAGAGAATTTTCTTTGTTGGCAATCGCTAATCGCTTTGAATTGCGGTGTCAATCAAAGCAACTCATGCTATTGTCTTACAAAATCTGTCTTTGTTCTTCGAATTGCGGTGTCAATCAAAAGCAACTCATGCTATTGTCTTACAATATCTGTCCTTGTTCTTTGAATTGCGGTGTCAATCAAAAGCAGCTCATGCTATTGTCTCACAAAATTTGTCCTTGCTACTTTAAGGCTATTTTAAAATACTTTACTGCAATTGTTTATATTTATTGTTTTCCAAAAAAAAAAAAAAAAAAAAAAAAAGGCAATCGCTAATCGCTTTGAATTGCGGTGTCAATCAAAGCAACTCATGCTATTGTCTTACAAAATCTGTCTTTGTTCTTCGAATTGCGGTGTCAATCAAAAGCAACTCATGCTATTGTCTTACAATATCTGTCCTTGTTCTTTGAATTGCGGTGTCAATCAAAAGCAGCTCATGCTATTGTCTCACAAAATTTGTCCTTGCTACTTTAAGGCTATTTTTAAATTCTGTACTGCAATTGTTTATATTTATTGTTTTCTAATCATTTGTTTATTTTTCAGCAAAATAACCCATACGTGATGGTGATGCTGAATGATGGCACGAAATCATATGAACATTTCAAGTAAGAATTTGCTGGTTGATCTGTCCTTGCCCCAAGTCTATCTATTCAGTTGGTCTTGCCGTTCTCTTTTCGGTAGTTCCTGGGTATGCTGTTCCAATATTCCGTCAAGGCACAAGGAGACTTGGTCTCTCTCTCACTCTCTTGACGGAATGTTGGAATGGCGGATCTACTGTGTATCTAAAACAAAATTGTGCCTCAATTTTGTGACCGTTGTGAAGGAGTAGCTTCAATTATCTCGGTTTTTACACAGTTGCATACATCAAGCTTCAACTTAGAGTGTGAGACCTTCTTTGAGTCAATCTGATAAATGTTTGTTGATTTATGGCAGAGGAAAGGCAAAATAAGTGGGTGCTTCAAAATACCGGGTGAGTCAGAAAAAAGAATCCCCATTTGAAAGGTCACAGCTCCCTGTATATCAAGACAATGATATTGGCAAATGTATAGTTTAAAGGTAGGATTGTTCAAATCTACTTTAAAACTTACTTGACTGAAATCGGCCACTCCATTCTGAAATTATGAGTGATTTGCTCGAGAAAGCCTCTTCACAAAAGCTTCAAAACGTGCCCAAAATCATGAACAAATTTCCCTAACACTTCTCCCTTACAATGGCCTACAGCAATGATTTGTGAACGCTTTAGCATGTGCTATCCTATTGAGAGGATGAACAAGTCCTCCCCCTGGTTTCGATGACCTATTCAGGGGCATTCCATTCTTCCAAGAGGACAAAATACATGAATTCATGTGAGTGTCATCAATTTGCTCATTGTTTTCATTCGTTTTGGCAAGTTTTTGGAAGGGCCTTTCTGCAGAAAATCACCCATATCGAAGGGAAGGAATGACCGATTAAGGCCGGGTAAATTACTGAACCTAATTGAACATATTGGCAATAAAACAAGACAGTTTTCAATATTTTTGCTTTGATATTCATGGAGCAGTGTCCTTCCAAGCGGGGATTCTTTTTTCTGACTTACCCAGTAGCACTTTTTCTGTTATCTTGCAATGCCAAAATTATGTAAATTTTCAAAGAAATGCTCCAAGCGCTGTGTTTGATATTTTTTGCATTTTTAAAAGGGCTGATTGTGTTGTTTATCAATAAGACAACACTGTCAATTCATTTCCAAATGTACAGAAAGTTTTCTCAACTAGCGAGCTAGCTACTAGCTACCTGGGTTTCAGAGAAACTTTTGCGGCTTGCTTTGTTTTTCTTGACCAGCCCTGAATAGTATTCGCTTTGTTTGCAATCGCCAATCGCATTGTGCTTGGGAATGGGTGTCAACCAAAGAAGTAATATTAATATAATAATACAGTTCTTTATACAGGGGTAGCCTTTTCAGCAACAAAAGTGCTGTTATCAATAAGGGCCCTGTTAAAAACATAAAAGATCTTAGGAAAAAACTTAATTAAAATTGAGTTAATTACAATCAAAATCTCTAAAGTGTTTAAAAAATTGTCCTCTACCTTTATATTTTTTTCTTACGATGAAAAGTGTTCTCTCAACTTGGATTTAAAAATTACAATTGATTCCAGGGAACGTATGTCCCAAAGTGGATCCTGTTGTAACATTGTCTGTCCTTGCTGTGCTTAGAGCTAAAGCCGAGCGAAATAACACACATTCATGTTCACGTCACTTTTTCAACAGAGATGGTTCAAATCAGCAACTTGGCGGATGCATGAGGGACTTCAGAAATAGGCCTAATCCTGTTCGTGCCAAAATCAGATACTTCAACAACATTCTGACGGTTTGTATTCTGTTAACGGTAAACCAGATTTTCAAAACTGTAAACCAGCTAAATCCTGCATTCATGCAAAATATTTTCGAAACAAGAACCTCCAATCGACCTTCACGTCGTCAAAATGATTTGCGGCACTATAGGCCCAACCAAACAACGTTCGGTTCAAATAGTCTCAGGTCTTTTGGGCCGCAGATCTGGAATCGTCTGCCAGATGATATAAAATCAGCAGAAAATCTGGTCCAATTCAAAAGGCTAATCAAGAGCTGGGATGGGGCCACCTGCAGATGCAATGTATGCCTTCGAAATTAATCCTGCATATA
>REGL01001920.1:26239-41996 GCA_004194395.1 Aurelia aurita complex sp. Pacific
ATGGGTGATTTTCTGCAGAAAGCCCCTTCAAAAAACCTGCAAAAACAAATGAAAACAATGAGCACATTTTCCTTCCTAAAATTGATGACACTCACATAAATTCATGTATTTTGTCCTCTTGGGAGAATGGAATCCCCCTGAATAGGTCATCGATACCAGGGGGAGGACTTGATCATCCTTCCAAGAGGATAGCACGTGCTAAAGCGTCCACAAGTCATTGCTGTAAGGCAGTGTAAGGCAGAAATGTTAGGGAAATCTGTTCATGATTTTGGGCACGTTTTGAATGTTTTTTGAAGAGGCTTTCTGGAGAAAATCCCTCATAATTTCAGAATGGAGTAGCCGATTTCAGTCAGGTAAATTTTATAGTAGATTTGAACATTTCTACAATAAAACTATATATTTACCGATATCATTGTCTTGATATCCAGGGAGCCGTGACCTTTCAAACAGGGATTATTTTTTCTGACTCACCAGGTAGTTAGAGGAAGATGTCTTAAGTCATTGCAAAAACATACGTTGAGGACCTTATGATGATGATGATGATGATGATGATGATGATGATGATGATGATGATGATGATGATGATCAATTTATGTTGATTTTGATTTCAGATATTCTATCACAATGGTATGTCATTAAAAGACGAGGAATATGAGCTTTGCATGAGAGCTGAAAATGTTCATTTACCAAAAGAAGGATTTTTTGGAATATCTGCTGCAACTGGAGGACTCGCAGGTAAGATTTCTTTGTTTGAAAATATTGTTCTTGTATTCCAGGAAGGAGGGGGGTAATCCTAGATATCAGTGTACGATTTATCGTTGGCTGCCAAAAGTGCATAGTTTTGCAGTAGTGTCCCGCATGTAAGAAACAACCTTTTCAAATTCAGGTCTAATATGTTTCTCATAAAACGAGGTAAAATTCAAATCAGCGTTAAAGCAAGCGTGCAATAGAAAATAGGCTCCTCTATGAATAGAGCAAAGAAATCACTGAGACACAGCATTGTTTCTTAGCAGGATAATAATCTCATTCTTAGGCTACCCTTTGTTGACAGTGTGTGCAACTTCGATTTGAATGGGGTATTTTTTAGATTTTCTGCTCTCTGCAAATGCAAGCTTTTAACCTTGCACAAGCCCTTTAAGTGTCTTATTAGAAAAATAATGCACTATTGATGAACTACTCAGACACAAGCTTTATGATTGTGATAATAACATATTATTTTGATTTGCATTTGCAAATTTTCACTTCCAGGAAATGATATAATTATTCCAGGAAGGTGTTTTTTGCTTTGTTTGTTAAATAAGAAAAAAGAGTTTTTTCAGCCCTGTTCTAGTTTCTTATAAAATGGGGTATTGTTTTGAAAATCAGGGTCTGTGTTTCTTAAATGTGTGTTTCTTAC
The DNA here is from genome assembly GCA_004194395.1 of Aurelia aurita complex sp. Pacific. NCBI lineage: Eukaryota > Metazoa > Cnidaria > Scyphozoa > Semaeostomeae > Ulmaridae > Aurelia > Aurelia aurita complex sp. Pacific. The sequence goes on from REGL01001920.1 coordinate 27,636, forward strand.
ATGCGGGACACTACTGTAGCATGAGTTCCAAATCTTTAAAAAGGTTGGTGTAAAATTCAATGACCTATTTCTTTGAACTGAATGGCTTCAAAGAAACTTTATCTATTTTGCTATGATTCTGCCATTGGGCTTTTCTGAAACTTTCAATATTTTCAGAATTAGAGTGTTTTTCTTCTTTTTCAAGAATTCAAGAAAAGTTTTCAAAAAAACTCAAAACCATCGTAATTTCTAAACTGTTTGACACAACATGAAATAATTTCCAAGAAAACCATAATTTATGGATGTCTACAATATGGTATCAAGCAAAAGTCTGTCACTCATCTCGTTAATGATTTAGAAATTTGATGACGTCACATCCTCAAATGAGTTGAAATGTAAGACACGCTGTAATTTTGAAAAATATTCAAAATTTCTGAAATTCCAACGGTAGAATTATAGATAAGTATATAAAGTAACTTTGAAACCATTCAATCAGAAGAAATAGGTCATAGAATTTTACACCCACCTTTTTACTCTGAGTTAAAGATTTGGAACCCATGCTCAATACTGTATTTTAGCGCACCCGGTATCATTGTGTGTTATTGTATCTATCTTATTATTTTTTTTATTGTTGTAATTGTGGCGAAATGGTACATTCATAGTCAAAGGCTAACTTCGATGTGAAAATTCTGTTTGGTAAAACCACACATCTTTTAGACCAAGAAATGAGGAAATGCTGGTAAGGAGTTTGGAAGGGAACGAGTATTCCACCTTCCATTCTGGTCCATGTTTTACATGCTATTCCACCTTCCATTCTGGTCCATGTTTTATGTGCTATTCCACTTTCCATTCTGGTCCATGTTTTACGTGTTATTCAATTTTCAATTCTGGTCCATGATTTAATTGCCATTGGCATTTAAATTCTATTTCTAAAAGTGGCAGTTGCATTGAATTCAAATTCCCACGAGGAGTAATTGACATTTTATAATTTCTTTTAAATAGATGATCATGATGTTTTGAAATTTCTGACATACAGTCTCAAGCAGAAAACAGAGGAGGTAAGCTGTCATCGATTTAAATCTTTTTATTAGCGAGCAGCATGCAAATATTTAAAATAGGTTCGATGAGAATGCTCGCGGCAGAGTTTGCTGTATTGCTCCCTGGCTTGCTTTTCTGGAAAATACAGCATACGCTGTAATAGACAACATCGGCTAAGATTTGTTTACACCCATTTCAAGTCATGTGACAGGGATGGCTCAGTGGTAGCACGCTTGACTACCAAACTGAAGGTTGGTGGTTCGAGTCCTCGCCCTGCCGAACCTGCTACAAAGTGTGAGGAGAGTCGCCAACTCTCTGTAATTCCAGGCTAAAGGAATCACGAGGTGTGGTCACATCGAGAGGATTGACCAGGACGCGGCTTCGATAAGCTCAGATTCTCAGCGTCCTAAAACTACCTTCGGATGCTAGGTAGAAATGTATAAAAAAAGTCATGTGATCAATCCCTTGATAAAACGTCCTTTGATTTCTCTAACATATTTTGTGCCATGCAAAGTTGTGCCATGAGTGCAAAAAGTAGCATGATACGAAAACTTCCAAAGAGTATGGTCACATGACTGGAAATGGGTAAAAGAAACTTTAGCCGATATTTATTAGCGCTGCGGAGCAGCATGCAAATATTTAATATAGGTTTGATAAGAAAGTTTGCAGCATAGTTTGCTGTGTTGCTCCCTGGCTTGCTTTTCTGGAAAATACAGGATACGCTGTAATAGACAACATCGGCTAAGGTTTGTTTACGCCCATTTCAAGTCATGTGACGGGGATGGCTCAGTGGTAGCACGCTTGACAACCAATCTGAAGGTTGGTGGTTTGAGTCCTTGCCCTGCCGAACCTGCTACAAAGTGTGAGGAGAGTCGCCCACTCTCTGTAATTCCAGGCTAAAGGAATCACGAGGTGTGGTCACATCGAGAGGATTGACCAGGACGCGGCTTCGATAAGCTCAGATTCTCAGCGTCCTAAAACTACCTTCGGATGCTAGGTAGAAATGTATAAAAAAAGTCATGTGATCAATCCCTTGATAAAACGTCCTTTGATATCTCTAACATATTTTGTGCCATGCAAAGTTGTGCCATGAGTGCAAAAAGTAGCATGATACGAAAACTTCCAAAGAGTATGGTCACATGACTGGAAATGGGTAAAAGAAACTTTAGCCGATTAGGTCAAGTTCGAAAAATTTTCAAGATTTCTGGAAAGTCTTTTTTGTTTACCTTTAAAAATTTACATTGCATATTACGGATTACTCTACCTACAAACTACTTAACAATACTACAAGAACTATACCATGAGGAGCAATAGACTATGACTACCGCCAACGGCCAATCGCAGCCTCTATGGACTCAAAACAGTTCAATATTTTGGCTCTAAATTTTGGAATACTCTTCCACTTTTCATACGTGTTGATGGTTCTATTTCAATTTTTCGCTCTAAACTAAAAGCTCCTTTCATTGACTCATGTCTAATTTGAAAAAATGTTGAAATTCATTTGGTTTTGTTTTATTTATAGTTTCTTTGTTTTTATGGGGGGGGGGGCTCTCTCGATTAGTTTACCTATTTAGAGAGCTCCTCCTTAATCAATCTATCCTATATACAATCATTTAATGTAGTCTTTGTATTGTTAAAAATGTAATTTTAGTAGTGTATTCGCATTTAATTGTATTGTAATATGCGCATACTAACCAGTTTTGTGTTGTACAGGAAAATATAAAGCCAGCGGTCTTAAAAGTACAGACCGAGCTTGCGAGGTCTGTGCAATAAGACCGAGGGCTTTATATTTTCCTGTACAACTACAAAACCGGTTAGTATGAGTTTTATTACCTGATAGATTCTAATTTTGACTTATACCATTTAGTCAAACTCATTTTGTTACTGTTATGTCACTTTCGTTTATTGTAAATCTCACAGGCCTAAATCAGTTGTTGTGGTGACAAAAACGCGTCCTTGTATCGTATCATGCAAGGCTACGGGAAAACCGCGGGAAATGTGTGATTAACCAATGAGATTGGCGGGATTCCTGTATTTCCTCGTTTTTGAAACGTCAGTCAAGTAATGAAATTTCATATTACCTTTTTCAGAAAAAAACAACAAAGGAAATCTCTGAGGAGGAGAGAAAGAAACTCGAACAGCAATATGACCAATATGCACAACAATTGGAAAAGGAGAAAGAAACGTGAGTTATTATTGCCCGCGCCGTAGCGCATGAAATGCGCGAGGCAATGGCTTCTAATTGGCTGCGGGCACGATATTGCGTATGGAGCTTAATTTTGGTACGGAGCTTAATTCTAGCTGCTGTGAAGGAGCTGGAGCTTCAAGTGTCTTGATTTCGACACAATTGCATAAAGCATAGGGCTCAAATCTTTCAAATCTTTAAAAAGGTGCGTGTAAAATTCTATTCCATGTTTCTTTGAATTGAATGGCTTGAAAGGAGCTTATGGTAATTTGCTGTAAATCTGCCGTGGAAATTTTTTGATATCTTGAATTTTTTTTTCAAAATTGCGGCAATGTAATGATTTTTGAAAGAATTGGTGGAAAATTTTGAAAACATTTAAATCGTCGTAATTCCTAAACCTACGGACGAAAAATCATATAACTTTCAAGAAAACCATTGTTTATAAAGGCCTACAATATGGTGAAAAGCAGAAATCAGTATCTTTTATGGTTTAGGATTTAGAAATTTGATGACGTCATAGCCTCAAATTTAACAAATGCCGCCATTTTGAAACTAATCAAGATATCAATAAATTTCCACGGCAAATTTACAGTAAGAAACGCTAAGTTCCTTCCAAGCCATTCAATTCAAAGGAAACTGCAATAGAATTTTCCACCGACCTTTTTAAAGATTTGAGTCCTATGTTGTTGCATAGGTCTGGCTTCAACTTTTCATTTTATCATTCTTTAAAGTTGGTTATTTACAAATAGTTATCAGCATAATATATACATCAACTAATTTAAACCAACTACAACTAAAAATAATTACATAATATAAAGTATAATACAATATCCTATTTACAACATAGTTTACAGCTGCAGTTTGCCCCCTTCCATGTTTTTATTTTCCTTTTGAAAGCTGCCACATTTTCACATGTTTTAATATCGTCAGTTAGTGCATTCCAAAGGATGCTGCCTCTGAAGGTTACAGAGTGTAGTCCAAAAGTGTGTGTTTTATTTGAGGCAATTTTACCAAATTTTTGATCCTAAGGTTGTATTCCACTTGCTTAGTACTGAACAAATCCCAAAGGTATGATGGATTCAACGAATTCAGAGTTTTGAATACCTCTAACATTAGTTTTTGGAGATTTTTGACGTGGATTGTTGTATCTGCCTCTCTCCTTAGACACGTGTCAAACGATGCATCATAATCCTTATGGAGTACCCTTAGTGCACGTTTATGTGTTCTATTAATCTCTTTGTTTGCAGCTTTAGAAGAGAACATCCAAATTAAAGGGCAATAATTGAAATTTGCCAACACCGTTGTATTACATAAGAGTTTAGCTTGTGTATCATCAAGATAGTTCCGAAGTCTTGAGAATGCACTCACTTTTTTGTTTATTTTACCGCACAATTCAGTAATATGCTTGTCAAAATTCAGCTTAGAATCAATCGTTACTCCTAAGAGTTTTACTTGTTGGCATTGATTGATGATCTGATCATCAATACTAAGACACATTTGCTGATCACTCTTTAGCCCTAGGAACATAAGCTGGAATTTTTCAGGGTTTGCTACCATCCCGTTTTCGGTAAACCACTGTAAAATCGAGCTCAGATCATTTTCCAAGTTGTTTATCACTTCATCAAGGGTCCTACTCCTTGCGTAGATTGTATTGTCATCTGCAAAGTTGCAGATTTCTGATTCCAAGTCAATTAGGAACAGGTCATTGATAAAAATGTTGAACAGCATCGGTCCAAGGACCGATCCTTGCGGTATTCCTATCTTGATTTTTCCAAGGGAACTGTAGGAGGAGCCCACTTTAACTCTTTGGCTACGGCCTGTCAAATAGCTATACATGAATTTGAGGCTATTTCTGTCGAATCCATATGCCTCCAACTTGGCTATCAACAAATCATGCAGGATACAGTCATAGGCCTTGGAAAGATCCATTAATACGGTACCAACAATCCCCGAGGCATCGAGGCATTTTCGCCATGATTCGATTACTCTAAGTAGTGCATCTTGCGTACTATAACCTTTTCTGAATGCAGATAAGAGACTTGTCAATTTATTCTCGAGAAAGAGATTTATTTGCAACCCAATCAACCTTTCAAAGATTTTAGATATTGGAGGTAGTACACTTATTGGTCTATAATTTGATCTATCTGTTTGTACTCCTCTCTTATAGCCCGCAGAAACATCGGCTACCTTGAGATCGTTAGGAAAGCTGCAGTTATTTATTGCTGCATTAACGNGCTCCAGCCTACCTGAAAGATATGTTGAGGCTACAAACCAGTGATAGATACAGACTGAGGTCAGACAAATCTGTGGCATTAATAGTTCCAAAGACAAAATTTACATCTCGTAGAGACAGAGCATTTTGTACTGCAGCCCCTAGGCTCTGGAACAAACTGCCCGTTGAAATTAGAAGATCTCAGAGCGTCCAAGCTTTCAAAACAGGATTAAAAACGTATTTATTTCATAATCATTTTAACATGTGAATGCTTTACTTTCTGTAAATTAAGGTTTTTAACACTAAGTTGTTCAGCGCTTTAGAATATATGTTTATAGATTTTAGCGTTCTATAAGTGCATTGTTATTATTATTATTATTATTATTATTATTATTATTATTATTATTATTATTATTATTATTATTATTGTTATTGCGTTATATTCAAATTTCTCTACATTTTGAATGATCAATGAGCCTATTTTGGAAAGCGTCAAAGAGTGTTTCGTTGAAGTTGGATTGTACCGCATTTTTCAACAATTTTCTTTCCGTTGTCAGGTACAAGACACAGCATCCAGAAAAATTCAAGGATCAGGAAGCACGAGTGAGTTGATTCAATTCTTTACGGAAAGGCATTTCATTTCCTAAGCTTAGGCCTTTGCTAGCCTGCGTGCAGTCTTTCTTTTGTGTAAAATAGAAAGAACGAGACATAGAAAGACTGCGCATTTGTGAGGGATTATTCGTGAATAAATCCATTGTAATATGAACCAATTAGAACTTGGTTAGAGATTTTCGAACCGCAACACAATTAGCCTACGTAGCGTCTTTGTTTTGTGTTTGTTTGAAATTGAACAGTTTGATAGAACAGATTACGTTCATTGAGTTCATTTTGCTGAGTCACCCATACAAGAAATCTCGTTGTGCTGCCCAGTCTTTCTACTTTCTGGTTCTTTCACTTTTGCAAAAGAAAGAATGCANATTATTATTATTGTTATTGCGTTATATTCAAATTTCTCTACATTTTGAATGATCAATGAGCCTATTTTGGAAAGCGTCAAAGAGTGTTTCGTTGAAGTTGGATTGTACCGCATTTTTCAACAATTTTCTTTCCGTTGTCAGGTACAAGACACAGCATCCAGAAAAATTCAAGGATCAGGAAGCACGAGTGAGTTGATTCAATTCTTTACGGAAAGGCATTTCATTTCCTAAGCTTAGGCCTTTGCTAGCCTGCGTGCAGTCTTTCTTTTGTGTAAAATAGAAAGAACGAGACATAGAAAGACTGCGCATTTGTGAGGGATTATTCGTGAATAAATCCATTGTAATATGAACCAATTAGAACTTGGTTAGAGATTTTCGAACCGCAACACAATTAGCCTACGTAGCGTCTTTGTTTTGTGTTTGTTTGAAATTGAACAGTTTGATAGAACAGATTACGTTCATTGAGTTCATTTTGCTGAGTCACCCATACAAGAAATCTCGTTGTGCTGCGCAGTCTTTCTACTTTCTGGTTCTTTCACTTTTGCAAAAGAAAGAATGCACGCAGGCTAGGCCTTTGCGTTCTTCTCTATATTTCTTCCTAGCATCCAAAGGCAGCTGTTAAGACACTGGGTAGCCATTGGCCCAGCACGGTGATCACACCTAACAGCTGGTTAAAAATATTGACTTTAAAACACGACCCTGTGGAACAACGGCAACATTTAACAATTTGCTGCATTTGATTTGATTTGATTTTTTATATTTTATGAGAATTTGCCGGGTGTCCCAAAAAATGTATACGGATTTGGTTGTCTCTAGCGCTGTGAGCTTTCAAGGTTGATATGTCTGCTCTTAAAGCATCAATACCAACAAACGAGGTATCTATGTTCATGTTAACTATCGAGGAACATTTTGAGAGTAATTAGCCATTGATTAAAGCTAAATGCACATCGCTGGATTCAACCAAATCTGTATACATGGGTTTTGGGACACCCGGTAGATGCTGAGGGTTTATTTTCGTGTACCGGGTGACCCAGATAAAAGTGACCCAACGCAATCTGTTCAAGAAAAAAAGGTAAGTGGCCGATTGAAATATTTCAAGCGTTGTTCTGTCGCTAAACGACTAACCTACATTATGAGTATTTTTTGCAATTTCTTTGGGCACGGTAAAGTTCCCAAATTAAGGATTTTGAAGAAAAGGGCTGGCTTGCAATCCTCAAAAGATCGTCCAAAACAGGGGATCGATTTGAAGCCATTTCAGATCTTCAAAACAACGAGGAGCGTGTTTCATTCTGCCTGAGAATATTTTCAAGTACCTAGGGACTATAAACTTGCTCTGAAGACTTCCGACTGTGTTACCTATTCCCAGTTTGAAATGAAACACGCTCCTCGTTGTTTTGAAGATTTGAAATGGCTATAAATCGATGCCCTGTTTTTGACGACTTTTTGAGGATTTCAGGCATGCTCTTTTCCTCGAAATCCTTAATTTTGGAAATTTACCGTGCCGAAAAAAATTTCGAAAAATACTCATGGCATAGGCTAGTCTTTTAGCGACAGAACAACGTTTGAAGCATCTCAATCGGCCGCTTAGTTAATTTTCTGTAACAGATTGAGTTGGGTCACTTTTTTCTTGGTCACCCGGTATATCATATATCATATATCATATATCATATATCATATATCATATATCATATATCATATCATATTCGTTATTGTGAATATTCTTTTTGTAGTATGAAGGTGCATATGACAGAGATGTTCGTCTCATTTACGAGGGACAAGCCTCCATCCATTCTCTAATTGGGTAAGTTTTCTTGATTATGTTTAAGTCAAGGAGGACAGATTTTGTTACACAATAGCATCATCATCGATTGGCCAACGGTTATTGACATGATAAAAAGCAAGGAAGCTATTATTCAGCTAAGAATAAATCACGTTCACGAAAGGGCTTTGCGCATTGCACAGAAAGATTACGAACAAACAAGAGCATATTTTGTAAGACAATAGCAACAGTTGCGTTTGATTGACGCCATAATTCAAAGCGATTAGCGACTGCAGACAAAAGAAATTCTCTCAACCAGTAATTCAAAACAAACAAAGCCGCAAAGGTTTCCCCGAAACTAGTAGGGCAAAGTCTCGCCTTGTGCAAGTGAAAGATGGTTTTAAAAGAAGTTATGTTCTTATAACGAAAGAAGAAGGGTAAATCTAAAGTTCTGTCTGGCGGATTTTGTTTATTTGATTCAGAAGCCGAGCAGAAGGTATTGTAATTCTCGCGCATTTAGGGCTTAAATGAAACGATTGCAAAACTGCCCCTGAATCAAATAAATAAAATCCGCCTGACACAACTTTAGATTTACCATTCTTCTTTCGTTATAAGCACGTAACTTCTTTTAAAAACCATCTTTCGCTTGCACAAGGCGAGAGTTTGCTCTACTAGTTTCGGGGAAACTTTTGCGGCTTTGTTTGTTTTGAATTACTTGTTGAGAGAATTTCCTTTGNTTAGATCCAAGTCCAACTTTTATGAAGGATATTTTCACGCAGCGGAACACTGGCTACGACTTGAGGCATGGGACCGACGCGCTGCTTCCAAAAGTACGCACTACGTCCTTTGGAATCGAGTCTGTAGCTTTCCTTGGAAATAGAATGTGGCGGCTGCTACCACACGAAATAAAAGACTCCAGCACCCTTCAAATTTTCAAAAAGCAAATAAGGTGCTGGAATGGTGATAAATGCAACTGTAGGCTTTGCAAAACATATGTACAACAGGTTGGGTTCATAACAGGATAGTTAGTGAAATTATATTATACATATACATATTATTTTTAGATTAGATTGTAAATTTTGTAAATAAGTAGGCCTTAATTAGCTGTAATTTTAGCTATGGTTTTGTTTCAGCCTACTTTGTAAATAAATTAATGATGATGACGATGAGTATTATTATTAACCTATAAAACATTATCATGTTTTGGACCCGGCTATCTTTAAGAAGCTGTTCGGCATTTTCTTGAGAAAATCGCTCGTAAAATCTGAACAGAGTGACCGATTTCAGCCAGAAAAAATCCTAAAAATAGTTGAACATGTTGGCTATTCAATCAGATATTACAAAATTTTATTGCTTGTGTATTTAGGAAGCCGTACCGTTTCAAACAGTGGACGTTTTTCTTATTGACCTGGTTACCATAGGGCTCAAATGTTTAAAAAGGTCGGTGTATAATTATGTTACAGTTTTCTTGTAATTAAATGGCTTGGAAGGAACTTAGGGTTTTTTTCTGTAAAGCTACCGTGGAAATTTATTGATATCTTGATTAGTTTCAAAATAGTGGCATTTATTGAAGTTAATGCTATGGCTTCATAGAATTTATAAATCCTAAACCAAAAAAGCTGCAGAATTCTGCTTGCCACCATATTGTAGACCTTCATAAACTATGGGTTTCTTACAGGTCACATCTTTTTTCATCTATTGGTTTAGGATTTACGATTTAATTTTTTCAAAATTTTCCATGAATTTTTTCAAAGATTATTAATGCCGCCATTTGGAAAAAGATCAATAGATCAAAATATGTCCACGGCAGATTTACAGCAAAGTGCCATAAGTTCCTTTCAAACCATTCAATTGAAAGAAAAATGTCATATAATTTTAAACCCACCTTTTTGAAAATGTTAAGCATTTGAGCCTTATTCTGAGTGAATACACCGTATGATGTTCCACAAGGTTCTCGGTTAGGCTCATTACTATTCATTACTATGCATTACTATTCATACTAATAATAAATAATAATAATTACTTTGTTTAAGGTTGGCGTAGTGTATAGCACTAGGCTAATTAATGCCAACCATTATCAATAAATACCAAAATGCAACCTAATTGTAACCTAAATTTACAATAAAATCTTTACATAATCTACAGTTGCATGAAATATTCCAAAACCTAATTTCTCCTTTAAAATACTCTACCGATCGGGACTCTTTTTATATGCAGTGGCAAATCTCGCCAGAGATTCTGCCCCAGAAAACTCGCAGTTACTAGCCCATAGGCTGTAGTCCTAGGTTTGCGTGCATAGATGTTACTCGTATCCCTTAAGTTGTAATGTATTTCTCTCTCTGCGAAAATTTCTTTCATAAAACAAGGATTTAGATTGATCCTTGTTCGGTAAATTTCGGTGACAAGCAACTGTAGATTTCGTTGATGAATGGAGACTGAATGGTCTGTAATTAACAGTTCTTCAAAACTTGAGGTCCGATCATGATACGCTATTCGTAGTGCTATTTCGTGAATGGAGTTAATTTTTGCAGTAACTCGTCTATCATGAAACATCCATATCAATGGGCATTACTATTCATCCGATTTGAGCCCTATGCTCACCTTGTAGTGAATGTCTTATTTCGTTACTACAGAACGCTTCATGGCAAGACAGGCGAACTAACTACGCAGATCAACAATCTACACAATGTGATTGGTAAGATTCAAGCCGGGGGTAGTGTCGGTGCTTCGACAGGAAGTGGAATCACACGACAAGAATTCAACTCAATGCTCAATGCTCAAAACGAACTGAAGAGTGTTATCTATAATATAAAGTAAGTTTACTGCCTTTTTTATATACATTCTCTTAACACATTTCATTCATTTTTCATTTAACTTTTTTATCCATGGTAATCCACTCAATATTTACATATTGCTTTACAGGGAGCCATGCTAAAGTAATATTAAAATTAGATAATAACTAAATATATAATACACTCCTATTTACAATAATCTTTGACAAAAAAAAGAATGAAAAACGGAAGAGTCATAGTTTGGCTTTATATTTTCTTCAAAATGTGTGGAGCGATGAGGACGCCTTGACACCACTATCTAGGTCACTCCAGACATTAGCCCATCTGTAAGCAAACGATTTCTGACCAGTTGATGTTCTTAGTAATGGTAATCTAAGGCCCGTTTAGAGTTCCTCAGCTGACGGTTAGTAGCTTCAGATACACTTTGAATTATGTTTCTCAAGTAATCAGGGGCAAGGGCGTTCAGAGATTTATAGACCATCTTGCTAGTCTCAAAATCAATCAGTTCTCTAATAGTAAGCCAACCGAGATTCCTTATTAAAGGCAGAGCTGAAGTGTCAATCTACACAAGGACAAACTACAATGACGATGCCGAAGGGAGCATGTAGTACACATCAACCCTACAGCCATCAAGGGGACTGAGTCACGTAACCATAAACAAACCTGTTATCTCTATATTGTTTCCGGCACGCGTCCATTCTGTGTTGCACAAACTTTGGAGCATAGGTTCCAAATCTTTTACTCGGCGTAAAAAGGTGGGTGTAAAATTCAATGACCTATTTCTTCTGTTTTAATGACTTGAAAGAAACTTTAGATACTTGTCTATAATTCTACCGTTGGACTTTCCAGAAATTTTGAATATTTTTCGAAATTACAGCTTATCTTACATTTCAACTTATTTGAGGATGTGACGTCATCAAATTTCTAAATCATAAACCAGATGAGTGACAGACTTTTGCTCCATACCATATTGTAGGCATCCATAAACTATGGTGTTCTTCGAAGTTACGTCATGTTACGTCAAACAGTTTAGAAATTACGATGGTTTTAAGTTTTTTTGAAAATTTTTCTTGAATTCTTGAAAAAGAAGAAAGTCACTCTAAATCTGAAAATATCGACGATTTCCGAAAAGTCCAACGGTAGAATTATAGAGAAATAGCTAAAGTTTCTTTGAAGTCATTCAGTTCAAAGAAATAAGTCATTTAATTTTACACCAGCGTTTTTAAAGATTTGGAACCTATGCTAAGCACGAATAAGCATCTTTAAGGATCTTATCAATTGNTGACGTCATCAAATTTCTAAATCATAAACCAGATGAGTGACAGACTTTTGCTCCATACCATATTGTAGGCATCCATAAACTATGGTGTTCTTCGAAGTTACGTCATGTTACGTCAAACAGTTTAGAAATTACGATGGTTTTAAGTTTTTTTGAAAATTTTTCTTGAATTCTTGAAAAAGAAGAAAGTCACTCTAATTCTGAAAATATTGAAGATTTCCGAAAAGTTCAACGGTAGAATTATAGAGAAATAGCTAAAGTTTCTTTGAAGTCATTCAGTTCAAAGAAATAAGTCATTCAATTTTACACCAGCCTATTTAAAGATTTGGAACCTATGCTAAACTTTGGTGAATGGTGTGGATCCACAATATATGTACTCTTTGAAATCCATCCATATCTCTGTAATGTTACAACATATGAATGTTTTCGTTTGTTTCTATAAGAAATTCAACACTTCAATTTTGAGCAAATAGTGGGAATTCTTAGTAATATACTGCAATATCAAGAATACTGCAAAATCGTTAAAAAAAAAAAAAAAAAAAAAAAAAGAATTATAGAGAAATAGCTAAAGTTTCTTTGAAGTCATTCAGTTCAAAGAAATAGGTCATTCAATTTTACACCAGCCTATTTAAAGATTTGGAACCTATGCTAAACTTTGGTGAATGGTGTGGATCCACAATATATGTACTCTTTGAAATCCATCCATATCTCTGTAATGTTACAACATATGAATGTTTTCGTTTGTTTCTATAAGAAATTCAACACTTCAATTTTGAGCAAATAGTGGGAATTCTTAGTAATATACTGCAATATCAAGAATACTGCAAAATCGTTGTTTCGAAAGAAATCTGTTTACTGTGACCCAACCCCTTTCAAAGAATAATACAAGGAAAAATAACTGAATTAAATGAAATATTTACGAAGACAAACTCAACTGACCAAATGTATGTGCTAATATATGGTTCTTTGCAGTGATGGAACATTTACGCACACTATGCTGGTATGAAACGAATACGGCATAAAACTTTGCCGCGTTGGTTTCTCTGCTCAAACGGAATCGCCGATTACACTATACGGGCACAAAATGAATACGATAGGTTTTGGCCATGCGCAGAGCGAGTATTTTTCAAGGTGCATGCTCTCATTTGCCAAATTATCGCCTCGATGTGAATCCGACATGAAATGATGCCGTATTGGCCGTTTACACTATGTCGGTTTTGAGTGATAAAGCCAGTTAGCATATTCATTTCGTGCCATATTCAAGTAAAAACCATGCCGGCATAGTGTAAACGGGAGGCCAATACGGCACAATTTCATGCCATATTCATTTCGTACCGGCATATTGTAAACGGGTTCTTCAAAGCAGAATGTTTGACGGAACTTTGAGCCCGTTTATACTTTGAGACTATACTGAAACTATATATAACTAAAAATAACTATATATAACTTTGAGACTATACTGAAGGACAATGACAAGCTGTAACAAAGTCTAATTCTCCCCTCCACGCTCCTCACCACTAGATTGATTATATGTTCGTAGGTTATCGCTATTGATAGGCTGATGGACGCTATAACTACGACTCATGGACATACGCTTCCAGAAACGGACATGGCCTAAATGATCTGCTATTTTTTCTCGAAACCACCGACCCTAAATCGCCGCAAAAATTGGTTATCCTGAAGTGCTACACTGCAAAGCAAGCTATCAGTACTTAGATGAATGTTTCTTCAAGCTATTAAAGCAAAAAACTCTTACCTATAAGTGCTATTTTGGTTATTTGGGGGCGCAAAAGATCTCTTAAATTCGTTCGTTACTTTGAGGTTTTGATCGTTGCAGCAGTTCAGTCGAACGCGTTGTTCGAAAGCTTTTGTTTGCCTTTGGCGGGAAGTTTGAATAGACCTTTTAGCTATTCTACAAAAGAGCCTGGATCGAGCGTTATTTTTATACACGAGGCTCGATAGAGTGGTGTTAAGAGCTTCTATCACTATTGTGCAAATTCGAAAATTCTACAAAGTGCACTTTGTAGAATTTTCGAATATGCACAATATTCATAGAAGCTCTAACGCCACTCTATCGAACCTCGTGTATAAAAATAACCCCCTAAAGGTACTTGAGAGTGCGCTTAAAGGTACTTCAGAT
>REGL01001921.1:8998-20133 GCA_004194395.1 Aurelia aurita complex sp. Pacific
CCCCCCCAGGGTACTTGCATAAGTAAATTGGCAACGGTTACAAGAATTAAATAACTTTGGAAGTCCTATTTGGTTTGCTATGATATCGGCGAGAGGTACAACAATGTACAGTCTACTTTTACCTCGAATTTAGGACGTCTTTTTGGAACACAAGTCAGTTAGGGGCGTCTGGTTTCAGCTTTCGCACAAACTTGAACTTCAAAAGCTTGTAACTCCGTGAATTCTTAGTGGATTCGCAAGATTCTGGCGTCTAAAATTGATTAAAAATCTTGGAAACAGGGATATCTTAGATAACTAATCAGGAGCCTATTTCTTCGTTATTTTTTCAATGAAACGTCGAAAAATTTTTATGAGACATCCTGTATATCAATTTGTTTGTTTGTTTTTCGTTTTTCTTTATATACTAATTTATTGTTAATATTTCTTAGAACATTGTAAGTGGCATTTGTAACGAGGACCCGTTCACCACGCATCTTTCCTCGCTACGACTGCCACAGTATCTTGTGTATACTTGTTGTTTTTAGGTTTTAGATTGATAAACAGACTTAAATATTAGCCACACTCTGAAGAGAATGTAAGTTAGAAAAGCCAAAAGTGTGCTGAAATATAATTCGTGTTTTTTGCCTCCAACTCTCTTGCAAATTTTTAGTGAAACAAATGTCTTTTGTCTTTTAATTTAAAGGGAATCGACATAGTTAAAAGCCCGGGCCAGGTCAAAAATATAATCCATTGTACTCGACAACTTTGACGCATCCGGTTTCTTTGTGTAGCTAAAGAAACAATGGGTTTGTGGGCCTTTCTTTAGCCTATTTATAGCGGCTACGAGATATAGCTATGTCTATTCCCTTTAATCTGCCTTTTGGTTCAAAATGTTGATAAATCAATGCAATTGGTGCACAATTGATGCTTGGACAGTTGGGCAAACGCCGATACATCATTTTGGGACCCGGTAGGTGACATTCGTGATGGTAGATTGAATTCTCGGAGAAGAGATACATCCTGAATTGATTTAAAAGTAGCTGGGCACCGGCAGCTGCATTACCTTGAGCAAGCTTCTCTGCAGCTTCTTATAATTCAAAAATATTGGAATGGTATAAATATCAATCGAGGCTCCAATTCGGCTCCAAGCCAAATCGAAATAGGCTCCAAAGTTAAATAGACATACAATGAATGTATCTAGAATCAGGTACCCAAAAAGCTCTCTACTCAACTAATTTGCAAAAATGCAACGTCTACGTGGCGGTTTCTTTTCTTTTCGACCTTATCTGATCCTTTGCTGCAATTAGTTTCAGATAAAAATATTCCTCAATTGATTACGTCACCAAACGCGATTTTGACGCAAGCTGTTTTTCAATAATTACGACGTAGGCACTGAGGCCTATCCAAGCCCCCATCAGCTCAGCTTGCAGAGCATTGGGGTAAAATTATAGAACGTACAGTAGAATGAGCCCTGCCTTTATCATTGTAATTATTCTCCTAATTTCGCTACATTTTGTGGTTGGCAAAGTGATATCCTTGACCATCGACATCTATAGAAGGAGGGGGTCCTAAAACCAGAACGGTGGATTGGAAAATCGCCATCAGATCATCAAAACTACAGGGACCAGTACAATATGTAATTTACATCAACGTTCGTAATGAAATCTTTTAAATTTTTTACATGTATCCCTCTGTAACAGCGGCTACATGATTACGGCAGATTTCGACATAAAAATGATGGTTTTGTTCGTTTTGTGATAAAAGCATGAAACTTGGTGAACATAGGCAGTTTGACACGCTGAAAAATATTGGATATAGAGCCATTTCGAAAAATGCCCCCAAAGGCCATTTTTAGACGGGGGTGCTGCAGCCCAATCCCTAAAAGTGAAAAACTGGTGTAACTAATTAAAAAAGTGACGGATAGATACATTACTTGGCAGTCTTAGCAAGTTTGACATGCAGAAAAGCATGGAATATAGAGCCATTCCAAAAAATGCCCCCAGATGCTATTTTTAGATGGGGGCACTAGAGCCCAATCCCCAAAAGTGAAAAGCTGATGTAACTAATGAAACAAATGACGGATAAATACATTACTTAGTATTCTTAGCAAGTTTGACATGCTGAAAAACATGGAATATAGAGCCATTCCAAAAAATACCCCCAGATGCTATTTTTAGATGGGGGCACTAGAGACCAGTCCTCAAAAATGAAAAACTTGTATGACTAATGAAACAAGTGACGGATGAATACATTATTTTGTACACTTAGCAAGTTTGATATGCTAAAAACATGGAATAAACTGGCAATCCTAAGAATTCCCCCAATTGCTATTTTTAGGCAGGGGTATTAGAGCCCAATCCCCAAAGAAAATTAACGATGGTTAGAGATATTGTTTGTTAGTCTCAGTAAGCTTGAGGCACTGAGAATCGTGGAATACATGGCCATTTCTAAATGTTCCTCAGAGCTTCGTTCACACTGGGGCACTGGGCCATAATATAATAACTATAATTATAACAATAATAACTATTGAAATATGCAATCTCTTGTTATTCATAATTTGTTATTTGCAGGTAGAAATACAAAGTGCCATTCATTGAAATTGAAAGGTGACTGGCAAGATACTAGCATATTTTTCTTGATATCATAGTTACCGTGAGCGGCTTACAATAGGCTCGGCAGTCTCCATTATATTTGCACATAGCAGTACAAGCAAGTCCGGCCTTCGCACATTTGAACTGTGAACCACACCTTTCCTTACATGAGCATTTGATCAGTTCCTGGCAGGCCGCCGGTACATAAGGAAGAGTACATAGTCCATACTGGACACCATAAACTGTTCTGATCAAGCTTCATTCTTCATCAACTGGCATTGACTATTGGCCCTGAAAACGCAAAAGCGTTTGCATTGCTCAGTGAACTAAGTGGGTGTGTTACTATTTGCTGGCATTGGTAAGAAAACGACATATGCAATCAAACGCTTCTTCGTCCTCTTATACGAAACAATCCATTAATGCAGCTAGGAAGGAATTTTTTACTCATAAGAGGAGGCAGGTTGATGATATCCCTTCTGCAAGGGAAGCACAAACGCAACACATTAAATGCGTCATCTACCAAGGAGCTCATATTTGGGGGAAGTGTCTCGTCAAACGCCCAGAAATCCCGTGCCCTGATAAATGGGGATAGCAGCGTGATCAGAACAATCCGCGATGTCACTTATGGGCTATTCTTCTTGATGCATCGATGGCCTACCAGGAAGTGATCAAATGCTCCTCCTATAAGTAAAGGTGTGGTCGACAGTGCAAATGTGTCAATGCTGGACTTGCGTGTACTACTGTGTGCAGTGGAGACTGCAGAGCCCATCGTAGGCCGCTCACTTTAGTTATACAATCAAGGAAAATGTTTTACTATCTTATCAGTCACCTTTCTCTTTCAATGGATAGCACGTAGGAATATTTTTTAAATGAACCAATGCATAATGCTTTTGGAAACTGCCATTGCATAATGAATTTTGTATTAAAAAGATGCAGCATATTTCAATAAATACGTGAAACTTTCGCTTTGGGGAAACATGTGCACCAGTGCCATAGTGTAAATAAAGCATCGAGGAACATTTGGGATTGGCCGTATATCCATGATTCTCAGCGCCTCAACCTTGTTAAGACTGTAAGACTACTAAGTAACGTATTTAGCTGTCACTCGTTCCATTAAATACACCAGCTTTTTACTTGCTCTAGTGCTCCGTCTAAAATTACTATTTCTATTACTATTATTATCACTTTATTTACAATGTTGTCATAAAATGTATACGATAGCTATACATTGAATGTCACTTGCTCTAGTGCTCCCGTCTAAAATTACTATTTCTATTACTATTATTATCACTTTATTTACAATGTTGTCATAAAATGTATACGATAGCTATACATTGAATGTACGAAAACATTTGCAAACACAGCTAATAGAAGCCACCTGGTTCAAATGACAAATAACTGAATTGATAAAACTATCATATGAAACCTAAATACAGTACACAATTTCAGCAAAGTCTACAATGACATTGGCACTCATTTCCTTTCCAGGCTTTGATTTTGGTCTTAAACTCAGTCAGGCTGATTGACTGTCTTGTCAAGACTGGAAGCTTATCCCATAACAGTGGAGCCTATATCAAACAGTTTCTGGGCCATACATGACTTATCTCACTTTGGGTAGACTAAAGTCGCGATCATTTTCGAGGTGATGCTGTTAGTTTTGTGGACAGAAAATTTCATTCATAAAAGGAGGTATGTAAAATTCACAAAATAATTTGGGGGCATTTTAAGAAAGGCTCTATATTCCATGTTTTTCAGCATGTCAAACTTGCTAAGACTACAAAGTAATGTATTTATCCGGCACTTGTTTCATTAGTTACTCAAATTTCTCACTTCGGGGGATTGGGCTCTAGTGCCCTCGTCTAAAAACCGCATTTGGGGGCATTTTAGGAATGGCTCTATATTCCGTGTTTTTCAGCATGTCAAACTTGCTAAGACTACAAAGTAATGTATTCAACCGTCACTTGTTTCATTAGTTACACCAGTTTTTCACTTTTGGGGATTGGGCTCTAGTGCCCCCATCTAAAAATAGTATCTGGGGGCATCTTAGGAATGGCTCTATATTCCATGTTTTTCAGCATGTCAAACTTGCTAAGACTACCAAGTAATGTATTCATCCGTCACTTGTTTCATTAGTTACACCAGTTTTTCACTTTTGGGGATTGGGCTCCAGTGCCCATGTCTAAAAATAGCCTTTGGGGGCATTTTTCGGAATGGCTCTATATCCAATATTTTTCAGCGTGTCAAACTGCCCATGTTCACCAAGTTTCATGCTTTTATCACAAAACGAACATTCCAACCTTAAATCTGCCGTACGATAAAGCCGTCGACACTTTAACGAATAAGGGAGAATGGTTGCAAACCCAAGTTAGGCCGAATGCAGCAATAAAATCGGTCCGTAATTTGATCAAGCCTCGTTCTGCTTCAGTCTTTATTCTGCTCGAATTCCAATACCCCCATACGATTCGTAAATAACATTTTTTACAGCTAAGTTGCTCTTCTTTGGAGTGCTGTTCTCTCTCAAGCATAATAAATGACGCATGCATAGGATCCCAGGGCCTCTTTTAAGGAATCATAACTAGGGGGGCAAATTTCAAAAAGGGGACCTCATTTTTGATGCAAGAAATATTTCTCTTTGTAAACTCCTTAGAAGGAGCCAGAGGTGCACCCATTAGGGGGTCCGGGAGCATGCTATCCCGGGAAAATTTCTAAGATCAAGGTTGCTAGAATCGCTCTAGTAGCTATTTTCGCCTCTAGAACCAACTATCGTATCATTAAACTAGCCAGTCATTACGCACAAGAATTATTTGAAAGGCATTTCTTGAATAGAAACATAGACCAATAGGTGTGAGCCATAAAATTTTCCACATTTGAAAATTCATAGCACCAATGAGTACTTGATGGATTGGAAAGGAACGAGTTTTGTTTGATGCACTCTTTTTTTTTAGAATATTTTAAATTTTGTCCAGCCTCGATATTCTTAAGAAAGTTTCGTTTTGAGCCTGAACATATTCTTAAAGTATTTATGTTATGTCAGTCATGCGATTCTCTGTAATGAACATCACAAAACAGGCAACTGCTGAAAAATGAGACACAAATACGCCAGCTGAGGCTGGCAATATTCTTATAATATTCTTAAATATTGGATGATTCTGAGCCTGAATATTCTTATAAACGTTATTCTTATAAAAAGAAAAGGGTGTAGCAGAGAAATTGAAACATTTTTGCAATTTCTTCATTCGACTTTGCGAAATTTCTTAGTTGCTAAATGCCCGAAAATAGGCCAGGAACACTTGATCAAA
Organism: Aurelia aurita complex sp. Pacific; assembly: GCA_004194395.1. Lineage (NCBI taxonomy): Eukaryota > Metazoa > Cnidaria > Scyphozoa > Semaeostomeae > Ulmaridae > Aurelia > Aurelia aurita complex sp. Pacific. The sequence continues at coordinate 14,868 of REGL01001921.1, forward strand.
TCTTAAAGAAGTTTCTCGAACAGAACAATAAAGAAAATACAATCTTTCGCAGGGGAGAGATATCATCTACATATTCATTGCCATGGGATGGAGAATCTTCATTATTTGTTTAACAAACTATTCTTATAACTCCTCCCGAGAGAGGTGAAATGCCCTTGAACATTGTTCCGCGCGAGGAGGCTCCTGATGTTTTAGGCTCTTTTTCATGCATTTTGCAACGAAATAGAATTTAGTAAAGTCAAATTCATCTTATTTTCAGAGCTCGTAAGAATGTTATAAAAATGAAAAAAATTGTTTCATCATCAAGCTCTAACAAGAATTTGAATCATTCTTATCTTGATGCTATGAATTTGTGAATGCGGGAAATTTTTCCCAAGCTCGCCCCAGGTACATTATTTTAATGGTTCAGTTGGCGTAATTAACTGTTACTGCCTATAAGGAAACATATGAAACTATCATTTTCTCTCCATCATTTTGAATTTTAGCATATTGCTTTTGGGTTACACTTTTCACAGTCAAAGTCAAAAGTACAAATGGCCAAAAACAGCAAAAAGAAAAAAGGGACCATGTACTAGGGGGGCAAAATATTGTGAAAAACTGTAACTGGGGGGCAAGCATGAGAACTGGGGGGGGCTTTTGCCCCCCCAGTTTGTATGCTAAAAGAGGCCCTGGATCCTCCAAGTAGTCTGCTCTAAACGAAGCTTGTCCCAAAAAATGGAGGGAGGTGGCATCACAAAGGAAATTCCCTAAGACTGAATGCAAATTAGAAAAAACAACTGGGCTCAATTTTGGCTCAGTTCCTTTGGAATATTCTTGTCAACTGGGTCTGACGTCATATGGAAAGCGTTTGACGTGTCTGAAAATCAGGATGATACCCCTTAACACGACAAAGGCGGAAGAGTACTGCTCCAGGGGTCGTAGAAATTGTTTACAGTATTAGGCTGGGCTACGAATTTCATTGCAGTCCTTCCCAACTTAAAGCTATCTTAAGCAACAAGACGGATAATATTTGTATGCCAGCTACAGAGGGATTCCCCTAAATATACCGGGTGCGCCAAAATACTTTTGGCAGGCCACGATAAATCGTACACAAGACCGATTTTGAAAATGTATGACTTGATCTTTAGCAGAAGGCCTGAATTAGATTCTAGGATATTTTTGCAAATTTTTCTGTTTTCAGTTTTTAGAGCTACAAGCGAGTTTCTTAAAATTTTTGTTGTCGAAAACACTAAAAACGATCAAAAAACGTCGATCAAGCTTTCTAAAGAATCGACATGAATGGACAAAGAGAAAACTTTTTCGTGGTGATTTGGGATTTAGAAATCGACTAATTGTAAGCTGCTGTACGAGAGTTTGAATTTTCTTGTGAGAAATGTAATAATATTTTCAATAATATAAAGAAATTTCTTCTCTTTTGTAATGTCATTGAATTTATGCTTTGCTGCAGGCTGTGTTCCTGTATCAAGGGGGTTAAAAGACAAGCGAGGAAGAGTCATGGGGCCAGCAAGCATGGAGTTTTGTTACATTTTTGATTTGGGGCGGCACTTTATTGCAACTACTACCGAATTTCGCAACAAGCCAATCTTTGAAATAACACTCGTGTTGAAGTTTACAATGATCAATTTCTAAATCCCCAAATCACGCTGAAAACATTTTCTCTTTGTCCAGCTTGTCATGATGAGTCTTTAGAAAATTTGATCAACGTTCTTTGATCGTTTTCAGTGTTTTCGAAAATGAAAATTTTAAGATACTCACCTCTAGTTTTAAAAATTGAAAATGGAAAAATTTGCAAAAAGTCCTAGAATCTAATTCAGGCTTTCTGCTAAAGATTAAGTCATAAATCTTCAAAATCGGTCCAGTGTACGATTTATCGTGGCCTGCCAAAAGTGCATAGTTTATTTTGGCGCACCCGGTACAGGGTGTCCCAAAAAACATGTGCGCCGTTTGAATGGCTACTGTGGAGTAGTCATAAATCTAACTTTCCTGTTTTCAGATTTGTGAATAGAAGAGATTTCAACTTAGAGTTTGGCACCGAGTTTGTGTAAATCTGACGAGTGGTTACTGATTTATTGAGAAAGAAAGTCACAATCACTCGTTGCTTCAAAACCAGAGGATTTATCTCCGTACTTTACCTTATAACTTGAATTTTAGTATCAAATGAACTTAAACTATACAGTTATGCCAGGAAACGCATTTGGGAGTAATTAATGACCATATAACTTAAGAATATTGACCAAGCAGCCTGTTGAACGCAATATTGTTGATTTAAAACGACTTAATCACTTTCGAGAAGCAAAATATCTGATGGACGCATGCCATGGCCTGAAGCACTTGTGTTGCACATTGCCATTCCTAGCAACCCTAGATATGTCCAATATATTTGGTTGTCACAAAATTCAATTTATGATTATCTGTCTCACCTATGACCATCAGAAAACAGGGCTAGGTATGTTTTTTTCAATCAATTTCGTTGATTTTAACGCAATGGAGAATAATGAATCCTCTGGTTTTGAGCCAACCAAGAATTTTGGCTTTCTTGCTCTATAAATCAGCAACTAGTGATCAGATTTACTCAAACTTGGTGTCAACCTTTAATTTGAGGTCTCTTCTGTCAAGAACCTTAAAAACAGAAAAATTGGATTTATGGCTGCTCCGCAGAAGCCACTCAAACAGCGCACATGTTTTTTGGGACACCCTGTATATATATATATACATATAGGGGTGCCCCTGTATATAAGATATATATATATATATATATATATTAATCAATTTTCTCTGAAATAAACTCTTAACGCTATGATACAAAAAGGTTTGAAAAAATTAACTCAACACTATAAATGAAGCCTCTCCAGGTTTCCCATCGAGAAATTCTGCACGCTATTGTGGCGTACTCTGTTAGTGTAAGTATGTGTATCTGTTAGAAAGAGATGAGCCAGAATTAGTATATTATCATGATTATTATTTTCATCATCATTATAATTCGTATATATGTGTTCGAAGGGGGTTCGAAGTCGTTACTAGTGGCAAACAGAGTTGCGACAGCCGTTTAGGAATTGAGAGGGTTCGGGATCTATTGACTTCCCTTGTCAAAGAAAAGAAATTACCCTTCGCTTTTCTTGTCTCCACACACCAGTGGTCAGTGACTTTGTGCCGTAATATAAATAGGTTCGGCTACAAATGACACAGTAGGCATCGAAAGTCATTGCTCCTAAGCAAGATTTTTCTATGGATGGGAGATGAACCGGTACAGTTTTGATTCGCTAAAAATTGTTGCGGATCAAGAGCGTTTACACTGCTCCAGAACCATATTATTGACAGAACGAAAAAGTCTTACGGATTAGCAGGAGCACTGTACACGGGAGGCTGATCCGTTACACTTTTGTTACAAATCCAAAGTTGTACGAGTACAGTCACAGGGAAACCAGTTTTCTGGTTTCAGTCTATTGGTTGTCATAATGTGGACGCTGCGTTGCTTCTGATTGCTTTTTGACTCACGGAGTGAGAACAATAGTATAGGTTTTGAATCCTGTTCAGCGTCCAGTGTGTAAATTCTTTTCTGATGAAAATTTAGGCAAATTTCCATGTCTTATGTCATGGCGCAAGGGCCTGTTTAGGGAGTGATGAGTCGATGTGGGATCAGATCATGACATCTAGCAGCTAGGAATGCTTTGATTTGACGTCAGTAGCCTGCGCGCAGTCTTTCTGTTGTGGTTGTTGAAAAGTGAGCGAACGGAAAGTAGAAAGACTGCGCATCAGCGAACGATTCTTCGTATTGCTGACTCAGCAAAATGCAAATTTACCGGAAGTCGCTTCGCAGCAACATTTCGCAGCAACATTTAGGCCAACAGCACGAGGATGACTAGCGAAGGATAGACGAAGGATGGAAAGATGCCTTATTTGCGACCTAATCTTAGTTAAGAAACGGAGCAGCTTCATTTAATCCAGAATGGCCTTTCAAAAAGATGGTCGGCAATAATTGGCATGGCCTGAAAAATTAACGATTTACCAAATCCGGTCGGTGCGCTAAAATAAACATCATTCCCTTTGAAGAAATTGCAAAGGATGGTAACTTGATCATCATACAATTCCGTGACTTTGAAAAAACTGGATACTGTAAAAAGAGACTCCTTAAACTTGTCTTCGTTCCACTGTACCTTCGCTTCGCTGCTACTGGTCACCATCTTGTTTTTGTGTGTGCAGTGCAGAGTGCAGTGTAGACAAGGGCTTGTGTGGTTAACAATAGAAAACAATCGGATTCTAGATAAACCAATGATATTGCGGTTGCGAGAAGTCCTAACCATCTCCTGATTGGTCCATATGACAATAGGTCAATTCAGTAAAATACGAAGAATCGTTCGCTTATGCGCAGTCTATCTACTTTCCGTTCGCTCACTTTTCAACAACCACAACAGAAAGACTGCGCGCAGGCTATGACGTCAGTTGCTTCAATAAGCAATAGATGAATAAAGAACACACAATTTTGTCAATTTTGACCCTGTTTTTGGACTCTTCGAGGAGTGATTAGATTAGTAAGCAATCAAACGATAAAAAGGTCGTGAAATTGCCAATATCGATGTTGGACTCTGCAACAGTTTGATCCAATTAAGAAACAATAGAGAGAACGGACCCATAAATAGGACACCTTTTCGTTATGAGTTGTCTTCTTTCATGCCTGTGATTTGATTTCGGCAATGAACAATTTTTCCCTGCACTTTGTTTCATATGATGCAGTATTTTACAGTGTGGAAAATGTGATTATTTCTGGACTGATTCTGTCCTATTTTCAAGGATTCAAATGAATATCGCTTGATCCAGACTATCTTAAATAGAATAAACGTTTTCCGTGATAGTTGGGTCAGAATCTGCAGATCCGTGACAAAAAAGGGTGTAACTAAGTTTGACAACTGATTCCTATGGATTGAAGGGTGCTCTTCAAAATGGGCTGGGTCCAACCTCTGGGAATGGTGGGGAAAAGGCAGGAGGGGGGCTGGTCCAAAATGTTGCCCTTTTTTCTATATTTTGTATTTGACGGTAAATTACAATGAAGCCATACCACCTAATACTTTGAAAGTGATCCTAATTAACTCCTATTAGACAGCCTTTTCATTTAAAGTATCGACAACTACTAGGATTGATGTTTTCAGCCATGAAATTGTGTTTTATGATTTGCGCATGCGCAACACAAAAAGTGCATATTCCTACATGGAATTTTAAGAGTGAGGGCTCCGTGTGATAACAAGATCAGGAAAAGGGACAACAAAGATAC
>REGL01001921.1:28260-53391 GCA_004194395.1 Aurelia aurita complex sp. Pacific
ATCAAGTTTTCCAAAGAATCGGCATGAATGGACAAAGAGAGAACTTGTTCGTGGTAATTTGCGATTTAGAAATCGACCTATTGTAATGTGCTGTACGAGAGTTCGTACTAAACCCTCAAATCCCCCTGAAAACGTCTTCTGTTTATCAATTTATGTTGAATCTTTTAAAATTTGATCGACGTTTTTTGAACCTTTTTAAATTTTTTCGAAAACGAACATTTTAAGAAACTCGCTTCAAGCTCTAAAACCTGAAAATGGAAAAAAGTGCAAAATATCCCAGTATCTAATTCAGGCTTTCTGCTAACGATTAAGTCATAAATCTTCAAAATCGGTCCAGTGTACGATTTATTGTGGCCTGCAAGACGTGCATTTTGGCGCACCCGGTATATATATATTTCACTACATCAATCGAAATCATTTTGCAAGAGCAATCGTTTGGCACAAAGCACGATTTAATCAAAGTTAAAACAAAGGAATTATACCGGATATCCCAAAAAAGTATACAGATTTGGTTGACTCCAGCGATGTGAATTTAGCTTTAATCAATGGCTAAGGATTTTCAAAATGTTTCTCGATAGTTAACTTGAACTTAGATACCTCGTGTGTTGGTATAGGTGCTTGGAGAGCAGAAATATCAATCTTGAAAGCTCAAATTTGCGTCCACCTGCAAAACCAGAGCTTTGGCCCTTTGGCCTAGGCAAGTTCCTGTAGCACATTGAAATTTAGAAGTGAAATTAATGAAAAATTAAAAAACTGCCCAATGTATGACTGGGGGGGGGGGGTGACTTATGGGAAACAGAATACGACAGGATCTAATATTGTTCAAGTTTTATTAAGGCTATCGTTGATTTATACGCTGTGCCTTAAGAATTTGTTTCGGCCAAAAGTCTAAAGCTCTAGTTTGCAGGAAAGGGCAAATTTGGGCTTTCAATATTAACATGTCTGCTCTCAGAGCACCAATACCAACAAACGAGGTACTATCCGAGGGGTATTTCACTCCAAAAAATCTCGTACACCTTTGGCAAAAATCCTTTTGTTCTCAAGAAAAATTCATCAAAAATCCGCACAAATCCTTTTGTTCTGAGAAAATCTCGCACGCTTTTTCGATGAGTGAAATGCCCCTCGGTACTACCTATGTTCAAGTTAACTACCGAGGAACATTTTTAGAGTGATTAGATATTGATTGAAGCTAATTTCACATCGCTAGAGTCTACCAAATCCGTATACATATTTTTGGGACACCCGGTAATTGTTTTTGTGATTTTTCTGACCGCTCTCCAAATATGGGCATCCGCTGGTCACGTGACTTAAATTCTTACAATGAAGTCTAAAATTCAATTGCCAATTAAAAATTAGGAAAAGTCATTGCTATTTCAGCTACCTGTCTCCTTTACTCTCTGTTTTATAGTAAAAAGTTTGGGTTGCGGGGGGGGGGCATTTTTGGCCCCTGGGTGGAACAGGGTTAACCCTTATTATTGAGCAATAGTCATTACAATTCAATGGTTCGAGCCCAATAGAGTTTTTATCTTGGTAAATTTTGTGTTTCTTTTTGTGTCGAAAACATATTTATAGCAGAGGAAGGAAGTACAGCAAAATTCATGAACATAAATAAGACACAAATTAAGAAAATCCCAGCACGAAAAAGCAGAAATTTCGATGCAAAATTAAGACATTCTTAGTACTGTGGGCTGATCCTAGTTTCTAATAAAATAATTATGCAGCTAAGATATATCGAAGGTGTTGTGGCGCAGTGGTGCAATCCTCTGACTTTGCAGCCAGAATAGTCAGGCGGAGTGGGTTCGATACCCGGTAGGACCCCACCACTTGAGCGTCATGACAAGGGGTCGCGGACTCGATTAGGTCTGCTCTATTTCTGCGATCCCAGCGCTTGGCGCTGAAAAACGCAACTTCACCTTCACCTTCACCATATAGAGATGGTGGTTCGAAAATACAGTTAATAGAAAGACTGAAAATGATCAATACTGCATAGCCAATCAAGACTTGTTCACATCATTCTGTTCTCAGCACTAAACTAGCCTTACTGAACAGTTAACCTTAAACCTTAAAGTTTTAGTGACAAGAGTATCCTCAAGTATACATGCTATACCCGAGGAACAGTTAACCTATACATGCTGAAAAGTTAACCTTAAACATAAAACTTTTGGTGAAAATGTATCCTCAGGTGCTGCTTAGATGCTGCATTTAAAGAATCACATTTAAAAGGGCAATAATTGGATCGAGGCTTTGCGTGAAAAATAGCCCACATTTTGCAGAAATATCTCGCATTTTGCAGAAATTTCTGCAGAGGAATGGCTATTGTTTCGGAATAGTTCCGACTTGCTACTCGATGAAGCAACTTTCCTTCAATTTAGAAACTGCTAGTTGATATCGACGGTGTATTGCCAATGTACAAGGAAGGATGCTTTGATTTTAGAGCAGAAACGAAACGAGTATTGGCTTTCCAAAGCTTTGTATTGAATTTGACAAAACATCTGCTTAATTTACCATAATACTAATAAGTTTAGTAATTCGATGAAAAAGTCATTTACACGTGATATACCATAAATTACTCATATTTTTTTCGGCAAAAATGCGTGATTTCCATTTAAAAATGAAATAACTGCTTCAATAATCAATCAAGTTACGTTATAACAATAAATAGTTCATTCCATTCTGACCGTCCGCCAAACGCTTTAATAAATAAGTGAACGAACAAAAAACCATGCGAAAAATATGAACAAATAAATAACCAATGTAAGTAAACATGAATAAATTACTTCGCGTATAGTCAAGGCAACTAGCAGGCGAGTGTTTTTAATTCCGATTGATTTTCCATTGATAACATGAACTTGATAAATCAAAAATTTCCTATAAGGTTTATTCAACATTGAAAACATACTTTAGAACCGCTTAACTTTAGAACCGTTTAATTTTAGAACCATCTAACGTTTACAATGGGTCGCGAGCATTATTTTTCTCTTTTCCATGGAAATGATACAAATATTCAACCATGAACAGAAAATATTGTTAATGAACCGAACTAGCAGCTATAAATATTGACTTTTGATGGATAGGTAGATTTGTGATAATTGACAACTTCTTAACTACCACTAAAAACGTAAATCATTTTAAAGTATGACGTTAGCTAATAACATCAACTTGTTCGCTTGTCCGCTTGCACTATTTCATGTTTCAGCTAAGATAAAACAACTCTCCTGATGCGTGTAGTACTTTGCAAAAATAAATCATGCTAAAGTATTTTTGCGCTGATCTTTTAATTTTCGCTGTAATTCACATGACTTTACGTGCTCTAAATTAGGAAAATCCTTCCATTTGGATTAGCAAGTTCATTTTATGAAGAAAGAAATCGAATAGATACTAGAACGCTCGCCTGAAGAGCGTTAGGTATGATTTGTCAGTTAGACAACTGGGAAAAGAATGAATGAGCTCTTGAGTAATTCAAATTCATGAAAATCATTGATCTAGCCTCACTGTGATTTGCTTCAATTGAAGTTTTCGATTATAACGTGCTAAAATTGCACTTCGAAAAGCAACAAAATACCGATAGATGGGAAAGTGAAAAGGCTCATTTATTCCTTAAATAACACTCTTCGTATACTGGCTAGCACTTACCAAACGTCAGGCAGTAAAAAAAACAAGACGAAACCAGATCTATCGATGCTTTGGGCATCTTTCAAGGTATCTGTCACGGATGCATTTTGATATAAAGATAGTTTGTCCCGAATGACTAAACTCCAAGCAAAGAGGACCAATTTTTCACTGGCAAACTGTTGCAGAACATGTTTCATTGACATCCGAGATCTTTTGCTGCATTCTTTCCTTCATGGCAGTTCAGGTCTAATACTGGCTCAATCCAAAACTTTACAAAGCAGTATGCCTATTTTCTATATCTATACAACAGGCTTCACTACATTTTGTTTTGCATCATCAAAAACTGGATTTCGTCTTGTTTGTATGTAGAAACTAGCGATAAAAATATGTTTAATAAATCTCTAGATCAAAACAAAATTTCGTAAGAACTCCCAATATTTCAACTATGAATGACAATTAGTGGTACAACGACCGAAATGTCCCCTTTTATATTAAGTTTACAATAATTTACAAATGTTCTGCAAATTTCACAAATCATAAGTCGTAACTAAGACTCGAAGTAAGGTTGATAAGCGGAAGAATAAATCAGTGAATGGAAAAGGAATTGATAGAAAGGCAATTAAAACCTTGAAAAGAAAATTATCCAAAAATAACTCACTAATTACCGCTAAAGGTAAAATATTCCCCATGAAGATTTCTTTCATAACGTAAATAATTCTGAAATGCCTTTATTTAAATACAGAAGTTATATAATCCCAAAAATACAGCCGTGAGCCTACCATAAATGCTGCAATTAATGATCGTGGCTAAGATTCGTTTAAATTTCAGTTAAATGTTTCAAGGTTTTGGTTAAATATGACAGGAAACAACGAAAGTACAAATTTAATATCATGATTAGAAAAATAAGAAAATTACTTTGAGTCATTGAAGTAAGGTAGAAATATTAGGGAAAGTTGCACGCAATATTAGAAGGTGTTTGTGGGTTCTGGAAGGGAATTTCTCGAGAGAATCCCTTGTAAAATCTGAACGGAGTGATCGTTTTTGAGCCAGAAAAAATTATAAAATAATTGAACATGCTGGCTACTCAATCAGATATTGCAAAATACTATTACTTGTACATTTAGAGAGCAGTAGCCTTTCAAATGCCGGGCGTTTTTGATTCACCCGGTATACACCGCAATTTGAAGACTTCATAGCCCTAAATTGAAACAAGTAACAAGTGGTATATCTCTGGATGCAATTCGTTTGGGTACCTGACAATGAAATGACAAGCCTCTTTAATATGAGAGCGAAGCATGCTCGTCATAGGCAACAAAGCCATGGCAATATTTTCTGATTTTCTGTTGAGGTGTCAGAGTGCTGCTTTGCCAAATCCCTCCCTTGAGCACGTATTGGTATTAGGTATTAGTACCTTTCCAACACTTTTCAGTCTATAATGAATTTCGTGAAGTTTTGAGGCAGTTAAAACAACTTAAATGACCAATCCCATGAATCATTACAAATCAATGATTCAATGCAGCATTTGTGGTAGGATGCAGGCTCCAGGTAAACCTAGCGATAAATAGTAAGTGAAATTAAGGCAAAGATTCTGCAGACTATTTCTTGCTACCAATAACTCCGGTGTCGAAACCGGCGAAATCAAGCATTGAAGCGGGTCGGTGTGTGTATGCATCGATCGGGTACACACCAGGAAGGCTCGCTGATACTGTTATGAAAGAAAATATTAACAAATTAAACTGTAAACAGGTTTAACAAATTAATAATACTTACGTAGCTACATATTCAACACGATGATTTAAGTTAATAATATTTTATAATTTAAGGAGGACAGTTGGTGGGTAAAAAGTTTAAGTGGTCTAGTAATTGATTCAAAATCATACCTTACAAAGGCAACCGATTTTGTACGCTGTAAGGAGATCTAACAAATCTTTCTATAGCTTATATCAAGGCAAGACTGAATATTGCATGATGAATTATAGCAATATTTGGAGTTGCAAAAGATGCAAGAGAGAATGATACAATATATTTACAACTGTTAGGAAAATTTACAATTAGTATCATTTGATACATTAACAATTATTTGCTTGACGTTAAAGGTTAATCCAAAATGATTTGAATTTTTCGTGTTAACGAGGGATGTGTTGAAAAGACTTACTAACGTAGCATTAGTTTAGCTGAGCTGTGAAAACAGGATTATGATGATTAGAGGTCTCCGCTAGTAAAAGAATATATAGCCTTATTTCATCACTATGCCAGGCAACTAACTTTATGAGCTAGGCTTTGTAGCAAGTTGAAGAAAAAGACTTAGGGTTGTGGTAAGCGGTCAGGCATGCCAAAATTACCAATCTTGCTAATCCTGCTAACCCGAAACACATGGATGCAAATAATTCAACAATCTTCAGATGCAACGAATGACCTATGTCTCACTTACTTAGAGTCAGATTTGCATTCTAAAATCACCGCTATTTTCGCAATCGAAATCATAATTGCAGCACAGCATTCGCGATAGCGCATGCGTAGCTGTTATATAGATTGATCAAATTACAAAATGTGGATGGGCGGACGGGCTATGTGGCATCTTTTGTCAACCCAGCTTCGACTGCGACTTTCACTTTGACGGAGGAGCTTGAAGAAAGGGATTTCATAATTTGTGATGGGCTAAAACACAACAACGGCAGTGCGTCAGTCGAAAGGTATTTATACCTGCAGCGTTGTTTTGGCAATCAAAAACAATTATGACTACAGTCAAATTCAATCAGTTAAGCAATGCTCAAATCTTGAACGCCAGACTCGCCATTGTTTCGATTGGCAAAGGAATGCAAGGATACTTCTGCATACCTCACTGCACTTGCATAATCAAACTACATAATTTGAATCCGTAATGTGCAGGCTACAATTTTCTATTGTTATTTCACTCTAGCAAAGACAATAACAACTTCTGTCAACCAATCAAATCTGTTGTAGCTTCATGGCTACATTCAGGATCAAAGCAAAACATTAGATGTAGCCACTTAGCAACGCATCAACATTCTAGCCTTTGAACAGGAGACAAATATATGGGATGCAGAGCAGGTAAACAGAAATGTTGCTGCATGGTCGGAGCACGAGATTTAATATTTTAACTGAGAGTGATATCATGCACTGGATGTTGAGTTGAGATATGCGAACAATTGGATTGTTCTCAAACTCGAAATTTCCCTTGCAAAAACCGCCCCAATGGGGGTACATAACTGGTATTATACTATCTATTCTTCTGAGCTGCACTCACTTAATTTTATTAACAGCTAGTCATAATCATCATAATCATCAAAGAGTTTCAAATTTCTTCAGTTTTGAACTGTGTCGGTCCAGTTGGCCTCCATATTTTCAAGACAGTGCAGTTTTTACTGCAGAGGACAAGGAACATTTGGAAACTGTAGTAGGAAGTTTGACTAGTACATCATTGAAGAAATTAAGGTGCCACAAGAGAGATGCGTTTCCAACAAACGTGCACAGGAAACTGGAGAGTGAAAATGGGAAAGTTTTGATGGGTACATCATTGGAGAAATTAAGGTCACATATGAGAGATATGTTTTTTCACAAATGCAAACTGGAGAGTCCATCGAGGATTAAGTCTCAGCATTGGAAACCCTGGCAAGCATTTGTGGGCTTTGAGACTGTTTACGGGGTTTGTGATATGGGACAAAATGATCCTTGGTCTATCATATACTAACATCTAATAGCCTGGGGCAGAGCATGATTAAGTGTGGGAAATGGGAACGCCGTTGCCAGGAGATTAACAGCATGAAGTTTTCACCACAGGAAACGTTTTCAAAACTTGGATAGAACTTTTAATGATGCTGCAATGAAACGAATCTTTGCGTGAGAATTTCAATATGAGGCAAAATTTGGATCAAAACAGGGCTGTTCTCTTGAGATCAACACATCGTTGGTTTCATGAGGCAGAGCATGCATGGGATTTGAAGAAGTTGAGCATGAAATATGACAGATCCCAGTTAATAGACATGGATGGATTTGAAGTTGGCCAGTGATGATAGACTATCGCATCGCTAATATTTCATGATGTAAAGGGCTGTATTTAGTAAGCTAAGAGAATTTTGAGCAATTGCTGTGGAAGCTAAGTAAACTTTGAGCAAACTTTCAATGACATTATTGAAGATGAAAGTTAAAATTACTGATTTTCTTCGGGTTCCAATTCAAGCAAATTCCAAAAACATTTGCATTCAAAGGAAGGAAAATTTTTATCGGCCTCTGCCTGAGAGTATCAGCAAGGTGGAGGCAAACATAAAATCACCTGATAGAGTCGTGGAGAAATGTGATTCCAGATCTACAGATCAAAAGAATGCATATTTCATCGCGGATCCAACGCAAGAAAAAAGAGTTATGTTCCAGTATGGGGTAAATTGTGCAAAGTTTATGGAAAGAACAATCATTTGAAGGCATCACGAATATGTAATACCGGTATGAAGAAAAACATCCGTGGGCTACAGACAGAGACACATCAGAATCAGACACTGATAATATTTCAGGAACATCATTACAGCAAGTAGATTTTGAAATAATTGTTGCTGTATCAGAGAGCACTGAGATGAATGCAGAAATGCTAATTGATGGAAAGCCTGTGAAATTTCAAATTGATTCAGGAGCAAGTGCAAATGTCATACCTGTGAAGTATGTTGATAGTGAAGTCTTATTAACTATAGTAAAGCTGAAAATATGGAATAATTCTGTCATTACAGCACTTGGAAAATGTAGAGTAAAGCTGAGGAATCCTGTAAATCAGAAGAAACACTCCGTTGAATCCTTAGTCGTTGAAGCAGATCTGATGTCATTGTCAGAAAAGAGAGCATCAGTTATCAAAACGTTGACAACAGTATCAAATATTGTCAGTCAGTAAAAGGATGCTTTTGACGGTGAGCTAGGAATACTCCCAGTCGCAGTGCATCTCCCAGTAGACCTGACAGTGAAACCAGTCAAATGTCCCGCACGTCAATGTCCCATTGCATTGCAAGGCAAAGTGCAGTCTGAGTGAAGCTTGGAATTTTAGCCCTTGTCGATAAACCGACAGACTGAGTTGGTCAAATGGTAATGCAAGAGAAAAAGAATGGTAAAATTCGACCTTGCATTGATCGAAGGCCGTTAAACGAGCACAGTGGTAACTTTCCAGACTCCTCTTGGGAGTGTGTATCAAACAAGGCTACCGGTCAAAAAATTAATTTTCTCTTGAGCGAAATCTCTGGCATCAATAAGATAGCGATTTTTTTAAAGCCCGATTCCTGTGTTTTGATCCAATGCATAGTGGGTCAGATTGCGATTTTCTTGGACCAAAATCGTGCAAGGCATAAAATTGTACATGATGCTGCAAAAGTTGGAAACTTAAGCAGAAAAATGTCCTTAAGATTATATTTTTTGCTTGGTTATGTGCATGGGTGTCGGAAAAATCTTCTAAATCCTTATATGAAACAGCCAAAGTCAATGGATCCAATAACATCTGATTAGTACGGTTTATATAGAAAGTTGAATTCATTGACTGTGAATTTATAGACTGAAAATGATTCTTAAAAAGGACAGATTTTGAAATAAACTGGCCATGAAAATAGACAGAAATTGACATCGATTTGAAACATATTCAGCGGTACTCTGTTACCGATACACTTCAATTTTGCCGTGGAAGTAACCTTCCTTGGATTGTCCACGGCACCTTTCGGCGGCCAAATGTAATTCTAAAGGTTAGATTATGCTTTTGCGCTTGTAAATATGCAAAAGAGATGTTTGGCGTTTGCAAGCAAGATTTTGAACGTGGCTCGAAAACATAACATGCAAATTGTAACGACATGTAGCTAAAGTTCTTTGAACAAAATCAAAATTATGGAAGAGAAGTCTGTGCTCAATGGACATGCAGTCAATTACACTTAAATCACTGCCTTTGAACGTTATGAAAGACGGCTATCAAAATATTGCTTGCAGACAAATCGATGCCTGACCACGCAGTTGGTCAAATTGAGGTTGAAAATAGTAAACTGCTTGCAGTATTCAATAACAGTTAATATACTGTGATTTGAAAGAAAATTTTTGGATAACTCTAAATTTGATTTCCTTACTCTATCAAACATCTGATATCACATTTCATTGATAAAACATGCATTTAAAATTTTTTAAATTTTATTTTTGTCCACCCTCTGGCCCACTGTGCAATGTATAGGTTTTGCAAAATGGGTATCTAGGGAATTCGTAACCAAGGAGAAAGTAGCCATATGTCAAAATGAGATCGCGCTTTTTGATATTGTTTTAATTGTAGGTTTATTGGAAGAAAGAAACCAACATTGTAAATCTTTTATTTTATCTGATTTTGCAATCAGCGCATGAAGCTTGCATAGTAAACTTTATACTTGATGTAATTATATCGACAAAGTCAATACTTTTATTGATAAAAACTTTTTACAACGAAAATTCTACGCAATGACTTTAGCCACACCATGATTTTTAAAGAACATGGTCAAAGCAAAACATTGACCTTATACGAGAGATTCTCCGATGAAGAGCTGTTCTATTCAGAACTATTTGGCTTGATAACGGGCAAATTTCAATTCGCATCAAAGTGCTTATATTTTACTTAAGATACTCGTTTATCTGCACTGCACGCGACAGGAAGATTTTCTTGATTATTTGGCTTACTGCCTGCTCTCCAACTCTCAGATGAGGTAACTGATCCAAAATGAAAGAAGACAGGTCAAACTGACATCAAACGGTACAATTAGAACAATGCCAATAAAAGCGCTATCTCATTTTGACACATGATTATTTTTATCCTGCTTACGAATTCCCTAGAGACATATTTTGCAAAAACTGTACATCAAATGAAGGCACAGGAAGCAGGCTTTCAGAAAATCACTATCACATTTATTTCTGACTTTTCGTTCCAGAGAAATCTAAATTTTTCGCCCGGTAGCCTTTTTGATACACCCTACAGAGTTCTCATGTCGCCATTTGACATTTAACGTAGCGGTGGGATTTTCTAAAAGAGACTGCGTCAAGCGATTTTCTCAAACTTTTTCTCGAAGATTTTCTCACAAGAGTTTTTATATGATTCTGCACGATTTCTTTTGCACAAATGTTCCCAAGACATCAAATTTGATTTTAAGACCTCTCGTTAAGTTTAAAATTTAATAAGATTTCATGTTGCCACTGTGAACGACACATTTTGATGACTTCATTTGTTTTCGTTGTCAGAAACGCCATACCCCATTTTGAAACAAATGAAAACATTTCGTTAAGGTCTTACGGAAGGATGTGTATTTCTAGACAGCTGATACATGGACATGCAAAAGGGAAACATTTAACAAAATCTGTGTGTTCACCTAGGAGATACAAGAAGCTGAATTTTTTCTACTTTTTTATCGATACCACAAATAAAGGCCGGAAACAGCAATGTAAACAACAATATGCTATTTATTCAAACCTCAGGAAATCATATCCCTCGATTCAGAACTCCGATTTAAAACATGTTTATTTTGTTGAATAGTTCTGCATCTCCTATTTACAATGAGGTCATAAGATATCTTATTCTTACATTCTTGTTATTTTTTTAATTAATTCCAAGATTTCTGTAGGGCATGGCAGTATCACAATGCACGAATTCTATAAGGCTTCACATTGCAGTTGTTAATGAAGGTACTCGTATTATCCTATTGCGATCCCAAGTAGAGTTGTATATCAGATACCGTTCAAGTCTCAATTCTTATTATGGTCTTGACCATCTTTTTACACCCGAAGAAGTCATAGAATACATTGCCCAGTCTCTCCAAGAAGTGCAGAGCATAACATAATTCTGAGTCTTGAAAGTTCCTTACAGTGCTTTCACCGCCTTTGCAGAAAAAATGTAATGGCCTTTTCAATTGGTAAATTTCCAACCGTTTTCTATCTTCAGCTGTTCATTTTCAACATTTTTCAATTGACTCTAACACAGCGAAGAAATGTAGAACGAAGCTGGGAGCGAACGTTCCGTAAGGAAAAAGTAATGGAAGGGGCGGATTAGAGCCACCAGATGCCAGTCTCAGATTTTTGGCACCCGATCACCGTGTGCGCGCCAATATCTGCGCCAGATTCAAATCAAAACGGTCTCGTGGGAGGTTGGCGAAGCTGCCAGAGCAGAAGATCTCCAAAGATTTATTAAAGAAGCTTCAGGAAATGCCTCAGTTGCTGTTACCAAAAAGGTGCAATTTCGTCCAATAACAGCGATTTATTCAAAGTGACATAAAAAGAAAACTGGTCCTGGTCCTACGATCTAACTTAGTGGAACAAAACTTCAGGATACAACAAATATGGTGGACAAGGTAGGATATCTGGGAACATTTGCAAAATAATTGTGAATTACTGTTACTTTGGTCAAGTCATAATATCTCGCCTATCCTGCAACAGTACCACTCCCTCGTCAAATTAGCATTACTCCATCAGTTTTTTGGAATTAAAGACTGACAATAGTTCGAGAAAACAGTGGAAAGACCCATAATTTGATTTTATTTCTGCATTAAATAATTTCCCTGCCGTTGAAACTATGTGTGGAAAAGTAGCAGATAAACACTTTTATGCCTGAAATTCCAGCCCCTCGACTAACCCCAGGGAAATTATTGCAAAAAAATACACTCCTATCCTGGCCCTTTGAAGAAACTTCGTAATTTTGCAGTAAACATGTTGGTTAACATGGCAGTCTACTGAGATTATCCATGAAACTTTGCAAAACTTGTTATTTTCGTTTTTGAAAAATTACCTTTCATAAACATTCTCTCATAAACAATGGCCCAGGGGCCTAGGCACTGCTGTGTTTTGAGCTGAATATGCAAGTAGGCTCGTTCATGTTATCTTCAGAGAAATGAAGAGTAAGATGAAAAGGGGCGAAACTAATTATCACATCACATGTTATGAATGAAAATAAAGTTGCCTGCTAATCTTAAACAATTGCTTGACAAAAAACAAGCACTTTGATCAAAACACTGCCCCAATTTTTGTTCTTGGTTGAGCTTAAGTGCACAGCTGCAAACTTCAACTATTATCTACAGTATTTTTACGTATATTTTTCTTGTTTTCCTGTGCATTAATCAAAATTTATTTCAGAACTAGAGGATGGCAAACAAATAATCATTTCATTTTATAAATTTACATACAGATATTTACCCTGTAGATTTCCTTTATTTTGCATTATTCTTCATGAATGCATATATGAATTGAGAAAGGGAGATCCTGCATCCCTCTCTTGGGCATACCCTCCATCAAAATAATTGTCAGTACAGGGTTTGGAAATCAGTCATGGACGCATTTTTAGCGCCCAGCATTATTTAGAAGGAACTAAAATTTTCCAGTAGCACCAATTCGATGATATCCCCATGTAAAATTTTGGGGGACTTGCATGTTCAACTGTATATCGTCAATGTGGTTTGCATCTTTGATTGCAGACACAACAATGATCTGCTGCATTCTGTTGCCTGTGATGGCTGATTGCAGTTGCTGTTTTGAGAGCAGATTCTGAGAGAAGATTGTATGCAACTTCCCAAGAGGATGGTTCTTGAGTGGATGTTCTAGATTTCAGAAGTAAAACAATTTTAAATTTTCACATTTTTATTGGACCATTTGACTTTGTTGAAGTCACAATCCATTACTTTTAGTTACCAACAAACATTTATCAAAGTAGATGTAGAGACACAAGAAAGTAGTGTAGAAAAAAGTGATACTTTGTGACTGTATTTCCTTGAATGAGCACCCTCCCTTTGCAAATGACTGCCCTGTACCCAGAATTAAGGGGATATTAAGCCCCCAGTGGGTGCATATGGATGCTCAAGTTATTTTTTTTGGGTCTAACATTCGGGAAAAACTCAGTTCAGTTTCATCGCTTTGCAGTTATGTTTTCCTTGTCTGGACTAACAAATAACAAAATTTTTATGTGGCCTCCAGGACGTCTTTTCCAACTCAATACAACCTTTTGCTATCTCATGAAAAAGCATATCTAGTATCAAAGCGCGTGTCGTGTTGTCCGTTTTAGGTCGTAAATTTCCGGTTTTGAAAGCCGAAGCAGGCCGGTAGCCATTATGGCCTCATTTTCGTTTTGCATTTTTTCGCTGTGTTATCCACTCTCTGTTCCCAGTACTAGATGGAAAATGACAAGAAAAGAAACGCAATACCTAAACTTCAGAATGACTTTCAAAACAATTTGACATCTCGTGTATTACGTTCTTTGACATTTGAAGTTTGCTTATGCTTATCATGACCCAGTAGTGTTAATGATATTAATTTTATGGATATCTGTCATTGGTAGTTATATCAGTTTATGAGACTATTGTTAGGTTGTTTTACACAAGCAACGGTGTCATGACAATCGATTTTCCAATCACAATTACTTGCAAAACAATATGGTCAACAGGTGTGCAATGAATGGGTTATGAAGACCTTTCAGTATATTTGTGTAAATTGATACGATTTTATTTAATATAATAATATACCAGGGTGAGACAAGGAAGTGTCCGAAATTTTGAAACTGATACTGTGCAAATCTCACAACCAATTTATTTGAAACTTCAAATGTTATGTTTGATTGAAGCTTCAATTTCCTTTCAAAGATGTTGTTCCCAATTTTTATTAACGTTGGTTTTACTTTCACGTTTGTTTGAAAAAAGGAAATACCTAACAATTGATTTCTGAAATGTTTCAACATACATTAACGAAATGTCATGATCAGTTTGGCAAGGACGTACACATTATTGCATATTCAGATAGTATATTACTCGATTGATGGGAAAATTAGGGGCTCTCAAGGTACATCTACCTTCCTAAAATTGCGTTGAATGTTCTATCTAGCCATTTGAAGGATTTGAATCGATTGCAAGGTATTCGCAGTAAGAATTTTCAAACAGTGGCCCTCTTTTACTCAATGGGTATATTCTTAAGACAACATTTCGCAGGTTTGAGTACCGAATTGTCAATGCAGAAACACACATCCCACTTGCTTCATGCTAAAAGAGAAACCAAGTTACGGTGCATTAGGCATTAAATTGTTAGTATTAAGCATAACTATTTCTATGAAGAGTATTGTTAGTAACTATTGGTGTGAAAATAACAAATAAAGAAAAATGAACTCAACTAAAGAAATAAAATTTGATTGTAAGAAAATGCCGAATGGTAAGCGATTTTAGGACAAATAAAATGTTATCAAGTGGTAAGTTTTGCTTTTCCGCTCAAGAGCTTTGTTCAGTTACCAGAAGTGATTTTCACTAGCATCGTGGTTTTGGAACAGACATAAAAATCGAGAATAATTTGATATCTTAAAACTAAAAAGACAAAGAATTGCAAGTAGCTTCTATGCAGCTGTAGTTTCTAACGCGGCAACAAAAATCCAAATGTGCTCTCTTGAAAACGGTAGTTAATTCAGATGAAAGATGATAACATTTTACTGCACCAATTCTCCTTAAATATCTCGTGTGAAAATAAATATCATATATTCACGTGAAATTCGAAATAAGTAATAAATATACAAGGGTTTTAATTTGCACAACAAGAAAACTAAGCTATTACGGTCGGAAAAACGATGATATCCACTATATGTAACTTGTAAAGTTCCACGACAAGTAAAACCCACTAAAAGTCAGTTACGGTGGAGATTTATCTTCTGCCCCAACCGAAAAATTACTCAAACAGACGCAAAGAAATATGATGTAAAAGCTCTTCGGGTCATGTTTTTCTCAATATCTTGCACGGGAAGTGCTTAAACACCGTTGCAAGCGAAATTTGCTGGTTCTAACTGAGAACTGGTGTCTTCACACTGCACGTGTTGAATAAAAGTTTCAATAATTTCCTAAGTATTCACCATGACATCTCCAGCTACACTTTTACACTAGCAACGTGCCCACATTTGTCAGGATGAATGATTGAGCAGTATTGCTTGCGTCTCTAGGTGAGGTAATTTCATATTCAGTTTAGAGGAGGCTGGAAATTCTTTCAACTGTTTTAGAGGCTTCCAAGTTTCCTTGTCATCGGTATTTTTCTGCTGTCCAATGTTTATGTTATGATTGCTCACTGTATTGAAAGCCTTAAACTAATTTAAGTCTGATATTAAATCACAAAGAATGAAACTTTTCATCTTTTGAGAAGAACACGCCCGACAAAATATAATTTTTGTTTTGTTTTGTTTGTTGGAGGATTCTGTCCATTTTACTTTCAAGTTTTCCCGCATTTTACCTGTAAAGCCTACATCACTCCAAACCTAAAATTAATTTCTAGCCTGAGACTAGTTTCAACAACGCTCTGTGCATCAAATTTATGGCGTTATACCAAACAAGGAATCAAAGCTACAAGTCACATTGCTCATGGCATTTATTTTGGGATCATCGCCTTAACGGAGAGAAAATAGCATCTGAAAGTATTCCTGAATATGAGCACAATCCAATGTAAACAAAAAGTAACGCAATTTCCCAGACACAACGCGACCTAAGATACGCTTGATATGTACCAAAATAAAAATCTTTAACTTAATGCTGAAATGAAAATATGGTCTCTGCCAGAACGTAATTTGGTAAGATTGAAAATGTGAAGGAATAAAACGTGCAAAGATAATTTGCGCCATGATACAATAAACAAAAGCAGATCTATAATAGTCGTAGAGCTCCTTTAGAGGCAGTGTGAATTAAATCTATTCATTTTAAAGGTAAACATACTGAAAAGTACCACTGGGTCAAAAGCACAAACATCTAGTGGCTGCCACTTTGCTAACCACTTATGGGGCGAACCCATCGGCTCCATTGAAAAGCACTGTTTATTCCAACAGCGTTCAAACGCAGGTAACTTGTTCTCCCAAAAACTGGGAGCAATCTTTTCGCCCACAAAGTATTCACCATTGCACTATTGCACAGAACTATTCTTGTTGCCCTGAACTTGTTCCTGGAAGGACATTTTACAGTAAACATCGCATTAACCAAATTCCAGTTTAAGGGGGCATGTAATCTAAAGTTCGTTCATTCTGCTAGTTCCAAATCGCTCTGCTTTAAGCACTCGCCAATGAGAAAACACTGTTTGCTTCACAAACCCAGTCATTAAGAACAAATGCAGTGAACGCGAAGATTGACTAACTGACTAAGTTGATTAAATTGGCGTCTGTTTGGCCCAAATTGCAAACATTTCTCGATATAGCTTGTGGCAAAAACGTACAAAGTTTTGAACAACTTGGCAAAACAGAAAACATTGGGCTCGCCAAGCAAATCAGAACTATAAAAGGAAACACTGTTTACTCGTGTGTGTATGGCTCTTTGCGTGGTTGATTGTACCGTTTTTTAATGATTAGACCTTCACACTACCTCAGCAAAATAATGTGCATTTCAATAAAAAACGAAACTAAGATAAATACACATCAGTGGGTCCATTCTTCATAATGTTACTTGCGGAGGAGGCGGAGGCGAGAAAGGACTCATAACGCGCATGTCATAAAGCCGAAAAGATAGGAGATCAAGCTCACCTGCTGTCCTGATTGGATAACTTGAAATCATCGGCGGTAATGGGCTGCTTAGGATGCCATTTTGAACTGAAAAACAAGTATATTTCATATTTCAAGTGAAGAACACCTACACTCAAGGCAGAAGTACAAAGGACGGTTTTAACACTAGTGAGGGCAATGAGAATAACAAAGCACGAAGAAGCTGACTCATACAAACGTAACACTTCTTTCGAGGCGATCGTTAACCAAATATTCAATAAGACAGTCAATATGGCAGGTTGGCTAAAGAAAACATTCTGATACACTTCTGCGAGGGTTACTGTTCCGTCCAAACCTTAGCTGGCTTTGCTCTGAAGTTTTCTTTTTGCAGATTTCCATATTTAGTTGAACCACAATACCCCGAACTCCTTATCTCGAACAACTGCAATCCTATACATAAGGTATTGAGAAAAAAGCGACTTTCCCCTATTGTTTAGACCTCACTACCAAAATTCAGTCAACAAGTGTTCAGTCAACGCTTGGAACATCTATATTTTTGCACCACAATACATGTTTAAAATGCAACCGCCAATGATGTAACAAGCTTGATCTTTCTGCCAATTTTCACTAAGCTACCGAGCGAGTCAAAAAAGGCATCACCGTTTCCCAAATTTACAATCATTCATCATTCACCCATCAAACATATATCATTTCAGTGCTGAATAACTTTGGTTGCATTTTAGAGAACTTGGAAAACGTCTATAGGCTACAAAAAAATTTGACACAGTTGGCTGGAAAATGACTATAGTTGCAGCATGAATCTTGCAAGAACCTACGTTGAGTACCGCCATTGGAAAGAAGCCTATAGTTCTCATTATTTTCCTCCTCAGAGAATGCTTATGCTCGCAGTCATTGTTTTCTGGTGAAAGTAAGACAAAATTTGCTCAAAATTCCTGGTCCTTCGTAGATCAATTTTAGAAAGACAGACCCTAACGAAATCGCCGAGAAACGTAACTTGATGAAATAAATTTAAGCATCTATGTTTGTCTTTTCTCTGTAAAGTGATGCGTCATAAGTTAACATTGATGAACAAATGACGATTGTACAAACTGGCAAGACTCCGATACTATTTTGTTGACTTACCGGGTAAGTCCGCAAGTCGAGACCTCGAGCTAATATTGCTTATATTCTATAGGAAACAGTTATCATAGGATTGATCCACACTGCGTTGAGCTATCCGCAAACATGCCTATGCAATGAACAATCTTTTTTGACGATTTCACTCCATACAATTTAAACCAGTTTAGATTAACTTAGACCCCGTTTACACGGTAGCGGATCACTTTTGATCCGATACAAAAAGTGTTGCGGATCAGCCTCGCGTTTACACGAGCTCGAAGTGATCCGATACATTTCTGCTCCGCTATCCGCATCACTTTTTATCCTGCTACGAAAGCGAACTCGTTTTGTGTCGGATCACTTTTGTATCGGATCACTCTTGCTCTGCGCCGTGTAAACGCAAGTGACCCGCATAAATTTCGATTCGGATTCATTACAAGGGTATTTTCCATGCAAACGAGGTTTAATCATAATTGCAGCTTTTTTTAATGCTGACGTTGAAAGGAAATCACTAAAAATCCGAGAAAATCTTGAATGTGACCTCGTCCTATTTGTATGGTGAACGCTGATCCGCTACCGTGTAAACGAGACCGTGAGCCGATACAATTTTGATCCGCTATCGTGTAGACGGGAGGGTGATCCGTAACACTTTGATCCGCAACATTTTTGATCCACTACCGTGTAAACGGGGTCTTAGCTTCTGAAGAACTAGCTGCAACTAGACGTGGCGAGGCGTCCTTAACGGTACAGAATTCTTTACTCAAACTAATATATAAGCAATATTTGACTTAATCTGCTTTAATCTAAAACAAGCTTAATGTACTGTCAAATACAAATGGAGCATTTTGTCGTATTATATTAATCATACAAAATTTCGTTTGTGAATGTTTGTGAATCTTGAAAATAACATCAATGGAATCAAATTGTTTTTTCTAAACCAATAAATAAATAAAATGAATGAATGAATGAATGAATGAATGAATGCATGAATGCATGAATGCATGAATGCATGCATGAAAGCAGAGCAGAGCAGAGCAGAGCAGAGCAGAGCAGAGCAGAGCAGAGCAGAGCAGAGCAGAGCAGAGCAGAGCAGAGCAGAGCAGAGCAGAGCAAAGCAGAGCAGAGCAGAGCAGAGCAGAGCAGAGCAGAGCAGAGCAGAGCAGAGCAGAGCAGAGCAGAGCAGAGCAGCGAAAACTGCACATGTATGCATGAAAAGTCGTACATTGCACCTCTCTAGCACCCTGCAATGCTGAAATCATATCAGACTGCATGATCACGTGACTTCATGCAGCTTCTGCCATCACTAAATCGTAAATTTGAATGCTAAAGCACAGGCCAAACATAATTATTGAACAACATTGGAAAATGATGATGGATGTGATATTGGTTTTAGCAACCTCTAAAATTTATCCATTGGTGCCCAGTGCTATAGGATCTTGCTCAGTGAATGCTTGAAACATTTCCATACCATTTCATATGTCTAGAGTGCGTTAAATTAATTTAGAAATCCAAAGTGAAATTGTCGTGAGCTGGCATGTGTGCACTAAATTAATTGGCACTTTCTAGCCTGCGTGCAGGCTCTTGGACAGGACAGGACAGGGCAGGGCAGGGCAGGGCAGGGCAGGGCAGGGCAGGGCAGGGCAGGGCAGGGCAGGGCAGGGCAGGACAGGACAGGACAGGACAGGACAGGACAGGACAGGACGTGGAAAACTGCCAATGGTCTTCAACGGACATATTAGGGTCGGGCTGGGCAAAATTGATCACTAAGTTGGGAAAAAAGGATAAGCTGGAAAAGCTGCATGCAAAGTAGCCTCGCTCGTGTCCTGCAGAACACGATATTCAAACAGCAGAGCATCACAAAGAAGTGCATTAAAACAACAGATGCAGTACTATAGACATGATTGGTAAGTTATCTGCAAGCTAGCAAATTGTTTATAGTTTTGTTTAAATTTGAAAATTGTAAAGTATCGCCTGAAAAAGCTAGCAGAAATATAGGTTAGACCTTCATGTTAAAATAGCTTTTTTCTTTTCTTCTAGGCAACGAGGAGCTGGAGCATGTTTTGGATGATTTTATTGCCATTGGCAGGGCGTTCTTACCTCTAATCGAAAGGGTTTTCGGAAAATTTGACACCTCAAAGGGTTATGGCCCTGACGGTCTGGCCATTTTTTTTGTGTAAACATTGGACTGCCTGTGATAGCTGCCACTGGTGTTTTTCCAGACAGCTGGAAACTTGTGCGACCTACCCCTGTCTTCAAGAGCAGTAAACAGAATGGCAGTTCAAATTACAGGCCTATATCTATTTTACCATTTCTGGCCAGGCTGTTCAAACGTTGGTCTGTAATTAAGTCTATGATTTTTTTATCAAAAACAAGCTTCTGTTCCCAAATCAATCTGCTTTCCGATTGTTGCATTCTGTTGTCACCTGTCTGCTTGCGAGTGCAAACGGCTGGTACATAAATATTGATAACAAAAAATACACAGCACATGTATTCATCGACCTAAAGAAAGCATTTGATACTGTTCCGGGTGAGCCAGAAAAAAGATCCCACGTGCAGGTTAAATCATATATAGGACCAATTTCAAATATGTTTTATTTAATCTTTTGTGCATATCCTATATTATTCTTGGTTATTTTTTGTCGATTTTTCGGATGCCCAATTATTGATGTATTAACGATTTCTTGATTTTTTTGGCCTGCGGATAGCCCAAAAAGATCGAAAAACAGTGATCAAATTTTCTAAAGACTGAACTTGGCAGAGTAAAGGAATTAGGTAGTAGGTCTTCGCATCAAAAAGTGCGAAATCTACACGCTCGTTTGAAATATTTTTCAATTCCCTACAAGCACAAACTACAGGAGCTAGCGAGTATCCTTTAAAAGATCCATTCAAAAGTCCCTAGTCATTTCGCGAAGCACATCCTTCATTTTGCCAAGTTCAGTCTTTACATAATTTGATCAACGTTTTTTACCTTTTTGGGCAGTCTGCAAGCAAAAAAAATTCAAGAAATCATAAATATATCAATAAGTGGGCATCTGAAAAATCAACAAAAATAACCAAGAATAATATAGGATATTAAAAAAAAAAAAATCAAAAATATTTGAAATGGGTCCAAATGTATAATTTATCGTGGCCTGTCGAAAGTGGGAACCTTTTTCTGGCTCACCCGGTAGCTCATGAAATTTTTCAAAAAAGCTAATTAGGTATGTCATTAAAGGTCTGGAACATACTTGGTTTACTTCACATCTGAATAACAAACGGCAATTCTGCAAAATTATTGTGCATTTTAGATTAAAGATGTCAAGTGCGGTGTTCCTCGGGGCTCATGCCTTGGTCCCCTGCTACTCTTAATCCACATTAATGACCCCCCATTTACTCTGCAAAGTTCTAACCTAACTATGTATGCAGATGACACCAGTCTTTCATATGCATCAAAAATGACTTCCTTTCCTATAAATGGCACACAGATAAAGACTGTCGAGAGTACTAAACATCATGGTGTTCAGCTGGACAGTCATCTTGTTTGGAATGGGCATATAAAATGTCTGAGAATAAAAGTCTCTCGAGCCTTAAGATTTTTAAGTATGCAAAGAAATTTCTCCCAGAGTGAAACTCAGTAAAACTCAAATTGACATCCTCCAAAAGTTGCAAAATGGAGCAGCCAGAATTGTTACAATTTATAGCACTTATGACGATTCAGCAGCTAGTCTGATAAAAAAAGCAGAAATGGCCTACAATTTCTGAAAACATTCAAAATGAAACAGCGACTATCATGTGCAAGTCAACAAATAGTCCTCGCCTGAATATCTGCCTGAGTTATTTGTAAAGTCATCTCATAATATGTTGAGACTAAGAAACACCGGAGCTGACTTGCGCGTTCCTCTCTTCAAAACGTCAAATGGGCAGCAGTCTATTTCATTTCAAGGGCCTAAGGTTTGGAACCAGTTAAGCTTCGATGTCAAACATGCACCCTCCCTTCTTACTTTCAAAAAGAGGCCAAAAAAGAAATTGTAGAGGGTTGCTTGTTTATTTCTCTTTTAAATTAATTCTTGTTAATCTGCNATCTTCTATCATGCTGAAATCATTATCCAAGCAAACGAAAAGTCGTTCTGGAGTAAATACTTGAGAAACATCCTCCATCTTGTCCAAGTCCAGAATTTTTACGAGTTTGCAGCCCACAGGGGTCCAAGAAGGCTTACTGGACCCAAAACGAGGCTGGTAATCACAGGGAAAGCAACCGCTGTGCAAAAATGCACACCCAACTTCCATGACTGATATATCAGTCATTGGGTCATAAAGGGTTAATGACCCCCCATTTACTCTGCAAAGTTTTAACCTAACTATGTATGCAGATGACACCAGTCTTTCATATGCATCAAAAATGACTTCCTTTCCTATAAATGGCACACAGATAAAGACTGTCGAGAGTACTAAACATCATGGTGTTCAGCTGGACAGTCATCTTGTTTGGAATGGGCATATAAAATGTCTGAGAATAAAAGTCTCTCGAGCCTTAAGATTTTTAAGTATGCAAAGAAATTTCTCCCAGAGTGAAACTCAGTAAAACTCAAATTGACATCCTCCAAAAGTTGCAAAATGGAGCAGCCAGAATTGTTACAATTTATAGCACTTATGACGATTCAGCAGCTAGTCTGATAAAAAAAGCAGAAATGGCCTACAATTTCTGAAAACATTCAAAATGAAACAGCGACTATCATGTGCAAGTCAACAAATAGTCCTCGCCTGAATATCTGCCTGAGTTATTTGTAAAGTCATCTCATAATATGTTGAGACTAAGAAACACCGGAGCTGACTTGCGCGTTCCTCTCTTCAAAACGTCAAATGGGCAGCAGTCTATTTCATTTCAAGGGCCTAAGGTTTGGAACCAGTTAAGCTTCGATGTCAAACATGCACCCTCCCTTCTTACTTTCAAAAAGAGGCCAAAAAAGAAATTGTAGAGGGTTGCTTGTTTATTTCTCTTTTAAATTAATTCTTGTTAATCTGCTAAGGACATTTCTATTCATAATTATTGTTAGATTAATTAGATAATTCAATTCGAAAATTAGGTTTTTAATTTGTGGTACTTTTGCACTGCTCTCTATAAAGCCGTCTCTGCAGATTCACAAGGCTACGGTGGGTATATAATAAAAAAATGAAAATGGTAAATATGAGACAAGCAATGACTAAAGTTGACAAGCGACACTTTGTTTTCCTTTTCTCTGACCACACTGAATGTGGTGCAATCAACAGAGAAATCTTGTTATGTACATTAGAAATTATAAGCCATAGCCTAGCAGAGAATGCATCCCTGTCCGGAAGAAACTAGAAAGTTTCCAGCTTCTTTCTACAGGGAAATTCAACTTTAATTGTTGAATGAAATCCACAGTTCTAACCCCTGCAGGTCTTTCTTTCGTCTTCACCATAATGCAGACACTTGATGTTGTCATGAAAACCCCCGTTATTTGGTTCGAGTACTGATTTTGAATCCCTGTGACTTTGCAATAGACCTTTTGGCTATTCTGAAAAGAATCAGAATCAAACGGTATTTTGCTACAAATGTGCACAATAGTGATAAAAGGTACTCGATCGAGCCTCGCGCATAAAGATGTATAAAAATGAAGCTCGACCCAGGCTCTTTTGTAGAATAGCTAAAAGTCTATGGAATGCTACGAGCCCAAGGAGAGAGGCTTCCCTGCCAAAAACAATATTACTCATTGCCCCCCCTCCCAGGCGCCTGGCTTCTCACCCACATTTCTCTCTGGATTAGTCTGGATAAGGAAGCAATGCTGCTCTTTATGTGATCAAGAGTCCAGTGAAAGCTTGGTTACATGCGGCATTGCACAAGAATCTTGTCTGGGCCAGCTCTTATTCATCATCTATTTAAATGATTTTGAAAAAATTGTTTTGGGCTTTCAAAAGCGGGTACGTACGCAGATGACATAGATGTGACTCTAACGTCATATAGCAAAGGAATAACTTGAAAACGGTTGGGAGTAAAATGATTGCTATTTTGGAGTGGATTAGGATTAACAAACTAAGCATTAATCCACAAAAACTTGAACATATGATAATGGACACCCACCAAGAGCCAACAAGATATCATCCCATGAGCCACTTACGTTAAATGGCTCAGAAATTAAGCATTTCAAGGAGACAAAATCACTACGTATAATTGTTGACACGGGATTAAATTGGAACGAACAGTTCGGGAAAGTTAAAGGGAAACTCTTTGGATGGTCTCTGAAAAAGTTAATGAAAATTGTTCAGCAATCCTAGCTGGTTTACCATGCCCTTGTTGAGAGTCACTTACGATAGGCAAACATCATTTGGGTGCCTCTCTCCAACTCAAAAGTAGAAACCCTTCAACGTCTTCAAAAGATCCTAGATCCCTAGAAGATCCGTCCCACCCTTGAATCATCACTTTTCCATGTATAAATCTTTTGCATGTTTGTATATCATAAGTTTTTTGCTGAAAGATGTGTAATAAATACATCAATAAAATATAGCTAAAAGTGGCTAATAAATAACAGGACACCAATGTGAAACATTGCGCCTAATTTAATCTCAACTACTGCAACCTATGACCGCAACATTTTCCAAAGTACAATCCGAATGATTCCTACCGGTGATTCTGAGAAGTAGTACAACATAAGGTATTGCTTACTTTGCCTAAGACCAGACGGTGATGGAGGGAAGCTGGATTGGCCACCACCAGTAACTGCTACACTTGTTGGAACTTCAGGTCTTAGCGTACCATTTAGTATTGCCAAATCCTTTAATTGCTTTCGTTTTATTTCATCTTCACCATCCTCCTATCAAACACAAAAAATGTGAGTTCAAATAGGAGCGAACAACAAAATATCTACCTCGAGGCCAGTTTCCAGTCAGTGGAAATTTGCCAGCAGGCAGAAATTTGTTGCTCACAACAGAAAATGTCACTTTCCAATTGAATA
>REGL01001922.1:4307-42165 GCA_004194395.1 Aurelia aurita complex sp. Pacific
ATTGAGAGAGCTCCTCCTATAAGAAATTCCCTACATGCAAATCCCCCTCATCTTCTTGCATTGTGTTCGTTAATTGTATTTCATTAATATTTTATGTCTCTTTGTAGTTTAATTTTGAGTATATTTTGTGTTTTTTGTGAGATTTGTATGTAGTGGAATTTTAAAATTAAAGGAACTGAACTGAACTGATTTTGTTTTGGTGGTGTGAATTTGGGTCGAGATGTTTTTGTGGATGTGGTCTTTGGCGGAGATGTCTTTGTGGATGTGGTATTTGGCGGAGATGTCTTTGTGGATGTGGACTTTGGTGGATGTGGTTTTGGTGGTGTTATTTTAGGTGGAGATGGTTTAATGGATGTGGTCTTTGGTGGGTGTGGTTTTGGTGGACGACTCTTAGGTGGAGATGTCTTTGTGGATGTGGACTTTGGTGAATGTGGCTTTGTGGATGTGATTTTTGGTGGATGTGGCTTTGGGGGTAAGTTTGGAGATGAATTTGGGGTTGTAATCATGGGACGAGATGGTTTTATGGAAGTGGATGTGTGGAAAGATGGTTGGGCGTGTCTTTGCTGTGGATGGACGTGACCTTGCATTAAATTCAAAATAAAATCGCAAATTGCTTCAGAAAATTTTTCGTTTCCTGACTCTACCAGATGCAGATGGTCTGTATGGTATAATTTAGAGTTGAGCATACCATCTGGAAGAACCCAGTCATACTCTGGTTCGAGGAAATAAACATTTTTTTGTGCTGGGCTCTGGCACCACTGTTTCAATTTCTTATTCAGGCTGTTGATGCTTTGTCAACGATGTCCAGGTGTCAAATCGCGTGGTAGCAATCCTGTGATTATGATTTTTGCATTTGGTTTTGCTGTCTGGAAAGCCGAGACAATTAAAGTAATTCCATTGACAATGTCGGAAGGCGTGTCTTGATCAATGTTATTGATTCATTAACTTTCTCGCTGGCCATGATATCTATTAAATCTGTTTTTCAAACTTAACAACGTGCCTAGTAATGAGTCACATGACTAATTAAACTTTAATTGCTTAATTAGAATCACAATAGATTGATGATACTGGGTACCAACTTGCAACTTCATAACTCTATCCGTTTTGGAAATAATTAGGGGGGGGCATAATAGCCCCCTCTCAGGTGAAGAGTGAATCAAAAGAGCCCAGGTGAAATAGGGTTAAAAGTAGCAGCTCGACCTTTCCCTGTACAACGGATTCTTTCACAACAGGGTCAGATTGCAATTCACCCACGAACTTAGCACCAATTCCTAATTCAACTAGTCTACTTGCTTGCTCGAGCATTAAACTTGATAGAGGCGAAATAACGAGAGTTACACAATGATTGATGTCAGTTTCTTCATGTAGGCCCTGTCCACCATCTCGCAGCGAAAACAGCTCCTACATAAAAGCAAAGCAAAAAGTTTTTCCAGAACCAGTTGGAGCACATGCAAATACATCCTCGCCATCGAGAATCTTCAGGTAAACTGCTTTTTGGAAATCCTTCATTGTGATGTTATATCGTTTCTCAATTTTATCAATTATGGCAAGACTGTCTGCCATATTTATTGAAAATTTCCGGACCAGAAGCTTAGCAGCAGGAAAACGCCGGAAAACAGAATCATACCTTGTCACCATTTTTTTGCAAGCATAGGTTGCTACCTCGTTTAGCAAAGATCCTCTCTCGACAAATCAAATCACAAGTTGAAGATCCTGCAATCTGATTGGTTGCGCCATTTTTGCCGGATTTTTAGTTAGTTTGATTATCAGTCCCACTTGCAGTGTAGTGCCATCAATACAATTCAATGATCAAAGCAGAAATTGGGACTGAAGTAGTTAGTCTATGTTGGCAGTTCAACGGAGATAAATTTGGTTTGATCATTGAAACGCTAGATCGATTGTAAGGCAAAATGCAGTTCTCTGAAGCTGAAGATGTTGCAAATCGGAAGATATCTCGTTTGAGAATCCACATTGAGCGCCTCATCAGGAGAATAAAAGTCTGCAAAATTAGGATTGAGTCTTTAGGCTTCAAGATTCAATACTCATTGCTATTACAAAGTCTCTTTTAAACCTTCTCACAGATTGTCTATAAACCAAATTGGAACCTTTATCAATTCATGTCTATGCTGTTTTGATCCCAAATTGTTTCAGAATTGAGTCTTTAGGCTCTAAGATTCAACACTTATTGCTATTACGAAGTCTCTTTTAAACGTTCTTACAGATTGTCTGTAAACCAAATTGGAACCTTGTGAGAAATTTCTCATGTACATCTGGATGCTTCACTGAAAAACTTTTTGATGAAATCTCTTTGCCTGTACAGTTCCTGATCTGGTTGAGAATTCTGCCTTTCTTTCTTGCTCAAAAAGTGCAAAGCAGCTGGGCGAGGATCTTAATGTGCAGTTCCTGTTCCATTCAGAGAAATGTGCATTGTATTGTTTATTGTGTTTTGTTTCAAACTAGCCCTCTGCAAAGTGTTTATGTTGTTGTAGTGAGAAACTGCACACTCTGTTGCCATACTGTGGGGAGAAATTGCGATAAACAAAGCAAGAAACACTCTCAAGAGGCCAGAACTTGCCTGTGTCATCTTCCTGAACTTGAGGGCATAGCTTGTTCCAATATCACTGACAGCAATATGATTGGGTCTGTTTTAAATTGCTCCAAGAATGACAGACATCAGATATGAACCGGCTAATCTGATCATCTCCTAAGATTTGGGATGCAATGTCCCGGCTGGATTCGATGAACTCTTTGGGAGAGGTTGTTTTTAAAATTTTAATCAAATTACTGATTGCATCATCTTGTTCCACATTCATCCACTGTTCAGTGTCTATGATAACTGGAATGGGAGATGTCAGGGGCCTTTACCTAAAGTTTGAATAGCCATCAGTAAAGTTTGAATAAAGGTCTGCTGTAAGTAAGAAAAAACACACACACATCCATNGTTGGGTCTGTTTTAAATTGCTCCAAGAATGACAGACATCAGATGTGAACCGGCTAATCTGATCATCTCCTAAGATTTGGGATGCAATGTCCCGGCTGGATTCGATGAACTCTTTGGGCACCCGTACCGCTTCTGATCCTACTATCATAAGGAGGTTAATCATTGGATTAATCCCCTTTGAAACGACGACAGTACCAGTACTCAGCGTACTCTAAGGCGTCAAAACAGATGACCCTTGACAGTACGATTAATCTTCCCAAACAAAGGGCGCATGAGTTGTACCCAGATGTCCAGATTGGAAACTTTCATAATGGCTCCCACGAAGTTCTCCGATACGCAAATTGCCATATTGGAAAATGCATTTAAGAATGGTCTCCGTTCAACGAGAATGGATCTGAATGGTGACGAAATAATCAGCTTAGCAAGCAGGGCAGAATTAGCGGTGGAGCACGTGAAAGTGTGGATTAACAACAGAAAAAGGAAGGATAGGAGGAATAGGCCTACATCGGGCCTACTAGCATCAGAAGCACAAGAATTGGAAATGAACCAAGGAATCGCAAGTCCCATGTTGTTGAAAGCTCCAACACATCGTCGGCCGAGTGGCTGGAATGTGTTCTGTAGCAGAGCCCTTAAATCAGGTAAATTCTCTTCGATTTTACACGAGTTTGAAGGCCTAATGAAAAATGGCCTAATTTATTTGCTTTGCCTTTGCCCACCTCCCTAACTTTTATTAACTGGGACATTTTCAACAAAAAGCTGGCCCAAACTTCCCAGCTGCTAAATTGCCATATTCAATTACCCTACATGAAAGTTTCAAAAAAGTTTGTGTGTGTTTTTTCAAATATTTGAGGGGTGTAACTGGATGTTGAAAAACTGACATTTCTTACTGCCAAATGAAATGAATCCCACCAGTATCATAAATGTATCAAATCTACTGCACTGTAGGTAATGTCTCATTCAATTCATACCCTGGGCAGCCCATGTCTGCTTTTTTGCGTTATGGAATTTCAGACTGGTCTGAAATTATACTAGCATCATATCATGCATGGGTTGAATGCAATTGAGGCAACTCTGACAATGGTTTCCTTTCTCGTTTGGATTCAGGCATATTTCTGTTGTGGTGCCAAGTTATCAACAACACAAGATGTTATTAGAGTTGCTTATCAACGGTACGTTTCAACGGTACATTTGTCCTGCATCACAAAATCTATTTTGGTTTGATATGGTTCAAATACTGCTTCAGTACCTGAAAATAAAACAGGAAGCTGACCATGACCTGCTTCTTCAGTTTTTTATGTTTAGTTTCTTAGTTTTAGTTTCTTGCATCTGGAGAAAAACAATTGGACCACCAAATAATGAAAATGGCTCCAAATAGTCCAGTTATCACTTCTGCAATTATTCATTTTGCCCTGATCTGAAAAAATGTCTGTTTACATGAGAATTTCCGGTCAACCTGAGTTTTCAGATCGGTCTGAAAGACCAAAACAAACCCAGAACAGCACAAGTTTCATTCCGCCTCTTCTGATGTAAACATTTTAAAGGCTTTGACCAGACACCAAAGTGAAACTCGTTTTGATCTGAAACTCAGACCGGTCTGAGCTTGCTCATGTAAAAGGCCCCTAAGGATAGTGGAATTTGGCATATCAAAGTGCTCTCAGAAGTTTCCAAAAACAGGGGATCATTTGGATCAGTATTTTTCACATCTGTTTTCAAAAATTGATAGAAATTATATAAGATTTAATGGAACCAGACAGATCCAAAGTCCCTTGAAATGAATCAAATATCACATTGTCAATAAGGAACAATATGCAATGCCACATACTTTTTCTGAGAACAGATAACTCAAATTCTCAGTGCACAGAAGGATTTCCAGTCAAAGGGACTTTTTGCAAATAGTAAATACCTGTAGGCTTCTCTATACAGTGTACCGTCAAAGAGAGCCTTACCATTCAAAGAAAAAAGGCATCAATTTGGTCTTTTGCACTTTTTATATTTCTTCATTTCAGTGCTGACTAGCTTCGCCCACTAGGGCATCTTCAGAGCAACTGATTTATTCAGAGTATCTACCTCTATTTATAGTATATTGTCTCTCCATATAAGGCTTCTCTATATTTAAAAAGATAAAGAAAAAGCTCAGAAACAGCACTGTCTATGGCAATCCATTGTTCACAGTGTGTGTGGNATCACATTGTCAATAAGGAACAATATGCAATGCCACATACTTTTTCTGAGAACAGATAACTCAAATTCTCAGTGCACAGAAGGATTTCCAGTCAAAGGGACTTTTTGCAAATAGTAAATACCTGTAGGCTTCTCTATACAGTGTACCGTCAAAGAGAGCCTTACCATTCAAAGAAAAAAGGCATCAATTTGGTCTTTTGCACTTTTTATATTTCTTCATTTCAGTGCTGACTAGCTTCGCCCACTAGGGCATCTTCAGAGCAACTGATTTATTCAGAGTATCTACCTCTATTTATAGTATATTGTCTCTCCATATAAGGCTTCTCTATATTTAAAAAGATAAAGAAAAAGCTCAGAAACAGCACTGTCTATGGCAATCCATTGTTCACAGTGTGTGTGGGACATCAATTTGGCTAGGACATTTTTTAAAGATTGTTTTGCTCTTTGCAAATACAAGATTTTAACCTTGCACAAACTCTTTAAGAAGATATTGTTTTATTTCCTGTAAGACAGATGCTTGAGGGGCCCTCAGCATTTAGTTTTTGTACTGCATCATTGCCTTTTGTCAAAGGTGATAGGTCTAATTACTTTCAAATGAAAATAATACAAATTATAGGTGCAATTAGGGCTGCAATTATAGGTGGGTCAAGGATGATCACAACCCAAAGGTCATCATACATGGGGAGAACTAATCGTTGACAGCCCCCATATGCTTTTAGTCAGGGTATATTCATTTTACCTTATATAAGTTGCATTCTTAGGATGATAAACTCAATGTATTGGGTTTTAGTTTAAGTTCTGCCACTTATCTTTTGTCACCAATGGGTGATTGCACTAAAGATTTCACCAATTTTTACCATGATGATCTGTGTGCTGCAGATGAATCTGCCAATCAGGTCAATCAAGCGTCTTTCAGGCACGCCTTTACTAAACTATATAATTTTCAAGAAAATGAGCAAAGTTGTCCTTTTCTTAAATGTGAATTTTTGTGTAACAATCAAATATCAACTTGAATCTGGATGTCTTGCCCTTTTTTCTCAAAGACTATAACACTGACACTACAAAAGTACATTTAAAGATAAAAATACAGAAGTGTTGATCATCATCAAAAACAGGGGACTGATTTTGGANAAGAAAATGAGCAAAGTTGTCCTTTTCTTAAATGTGAATTTTTTGTGTAACAATCAAATATCAACTTGAATCTGGATGTCTTGAACAGGGGACTGATTTTGGATTCAACTAAAACCATATAAAGGCATGTGTGTAGTATTTCTTATATAGCTTGGAACTTTCAAAATGGATATCAGATTTTAGAGTTGAAAACATTTTCATTTGTGAACTGCAGATGCCTGTTTTGTTATCTAAAGTTGGATGTGCTCGGTTCTGGTCAAGTTGGAAAAACATCAGCTATATAATGCACAGGTCTTATTTTCTTAAAATTAAATCTTGTTTGCATTCTGGAAGCTTGCATCAATTTATCAATTGTGGAGACCCCAAGCCCATATAGAACAGATCAATTCATTGAAGTAAAAAAACATTGCTTTAGAATAAACATGATTTTCCAATGGACAATCTACAATAAGTCAACACCAACTGCTTTCAAAATCATTTGGAGATTCCAGGTTCCAAGTATTCCAATCATTACAACTATTGTGTGAGGATGATAACTTCCATTCCTTGAGCATTGTTGGTTGGTGAGTCTTGGTTATTAATGGAATTTTGGTAGTCTTGCATTGAAAAGACTTGATTTTGAACTTATACAAGGTTCTATATGCTCAGTTATACTTGTCAGATAAAAAAGGTTTATTGCCATTTGCATGTAACACATAAAGATTGGTGGTCACCAAGTGCTGGCTTGAGATACAGTGTGGGAACCTGCAAATTGATCCTGTATAATTTCTGCAGATACTGTATATACTGTACTTTAATTTGATTTCTTTTGTGAATTAATGAAATTAATTTGTGAAAAAATGTTGCACAAATGGTTGATGATTCTCAAAATAATAATAGAATAAATATCAAATCTAAAGATGATTAATTATAGCAGAGCTTCTAAAGTTCTATTCGAAATGTTAAATGAAATGGTTACATTGACCATTTGTGTAATCTTTTTCAGGATTTGACCATGACAAGGAAAGTTTAATTTTTATTGTCAGATCATGATCACGAAGAACGATAAATCATCAATTTATTTAGCTGTGAAATGTTTTGTCCGCACATGTTTCTTTCATTAATAACATTTGACATGCATGCAAAACATTACAAGATTATTATTGAAACTACAAGTGAAATTGAACACATTTTCCAACCATATAGTAACCTTCAGAATAACGATGAAGATATGCACTCTTAAAGCTGATTTGGGGACTTCGCTCGGTGTCATTTTCCAAGCGTGCGGAAATTTAATGGTTTACGAGAGAAGATGTCAATCACTCTGCAGTTGAAAAGAAGTTACGGCTGAGCGACCTTTTATTGTGTAAATTTCCGCTTGCTATGAAAATATCACCGAGTCGAAATTAACCGTTATGCTTTCAAACAGCTGAAACAAGGCACAATCACATGGAGTATGCTACTGGCTTTCCGTGCTTGCGTACATTAACATGACTGGGACAGGTATTCTTGGCAGGGAGTCATTCCCTTTGTTAAGAAAGTCTTCAGCAGTACGAAAGACGACATATTTTTGAACAAGAATTAATATGCAGGAAACGGCGTTGATGTGCACAATCGATGGATGCAAAAAAATTTGTGGGACCCTGCAAATTTACTTTGTTATAAACAATGAAAAAAATGAACATATTTACAACTCTTTTTTAATGGCAAAAGGATGTAATGGATGGAAGGTGTTCCCGACTTTACAGAGCTCATAAAATCACAACTTGTACTCTTATAAAGTGCGTTCAAAATAAGTAGACAAATTTTGGTGTACACGGTTTTGATATTTAGCAACTCTTGCTCTTCGAGTAAGTCCTTTTGAAATGATCGGTGACATCTTTATTATAGATACATAGGCTGAAATGTTTTGAAAGAATGGCTTCAGGGCAATAAATTGTCTTTGAATGTACTCAAGATTCAAGCTGTATTCATCGGATCTTGAACAAATTTTAAAAATACCATTGAAAATTCTGCAGAATTTGCCACCGATGTTTCCCCTGTAGAACTCGTTCGCAGTATTTAGTATCTCGGTGTCGAANTAATGGATGGAAGGTGTTCCCGACTTTACAGAGCTCATAAAATCACAACTTGTACTCTTATAAAGTGCGTTCAAAATAAGTAGACAAATTTTGGTGTACACGGTTTTGATATTTAGCAACTCTTGCTCTTCGAGTAAGTCCTGTTGAAATGATCGGTGACATCTTTATCATAGATACATAGGCTGAAATGTTTGAAAGAATGGCTTCAGGGCAATAAATTGTCTTTGAATGTACTCAAGATTCAAGCTGTATTCATCGGATCTTGAACAAATCTTAAAAATATTTCCCCTGTAGAACTCGTTGGCAGTATTTAGTATCTCGGTGTCGAAGTTGACAAGTACATGTGAGATGAACAAATTAAATCTTTTCAAGCCAAGGTCTCCCGCTCATTAGGTTTTTTAGAATATACAAAGAAATATTTGCCAACAAATGTTCCTAGCAAAGTATAAAGAGGCATTGTATAGCCACATTTTTAATACTGCTGTTCTGTGTGGGGGAACTGTGCTGAGTCCCTATTTAAGCTTCTAAAATTGCAGAATCGTGCGGCTAGAATTATAGCAAATAGCAGCTACGATGCTCCTGCCGAAGCTTTGATCAAAGAGTTGAAATGGCCAGCTGTTAACAGTCTCGCTCTTGATTATCTCCTACACTTGTTTATTAGACATTCTGATCGCAATATTATCAGCCTGAGAAATGCCGAAAGATAAAGTGTTGATTGTAAATAATTATATGATTGTAA
This sequence comes from Aurelia aurita complex sp. Pacific, assembly GCA_004194395.1. Taxonomy (NCBI): domain Eukaryota; kingdom Metazoa; phylum Cnidaria; class Scyphozoa; order Semaeostomeae; family Ulmaridae; genus Aurelia; species Aurelia aurita complex sp. Pacific. The sequence goes on from REGL01001922.1 coordinate 13,360, forward strand.
TTAGCTGTAAATATTAAATCATGGTCGTTATCGGTTTCCCTTTAATATCATTAGTATTGTAGATTTTTAATTTTGGAAGTTTTTGGAACGGCCCCCTGAAAATTAATCATACTGACTGATATGGCAACCGTGGATGAATAATTTTAAAATGAAATAAAAATGAAATGAAGAAATGAAATAATACAAATTGCTACTTGAAAGTTATCATTATCAAGTTTTGTTATTATCTGGGCTTAGATTTCATGACTGCCCAATATGGGTGAAAATCTCTAAAACTTGGTTTGTTTTAATGTTGTTCCTAATCTAAAATCGATATATATCACATAAAGGTTTTAAAAATGTTCAATCATTGACAAATTTAGCCTTCTCATAAAATCTTGCCACAAATGAAGAGAAAATTTACTAATTGAACATCAGCTTACGGATATCTCAATCTCAATTGATGTTTTAAAAGACAGCAAAATGAAGGTGTGGTCACGGTCCAAATTGCTTTGAAATAGAATAGCCAAGAAAGATATCAACTACCAGTATACTGTGAAATAATCTTGTTTAAAATGCATTTCTCTTAATTTCTTATATTCAAGTTGATCATCTTTAAAACATACGTAGTACCATATGCGCAAAATATTGAGATGTTAGTTTTAGTGTTGTTCCTTCGAGGAGCGACAGGTTAGTTGATGTGTCAGAGTACAAAGCCGTTAGTATCAGCAGTCATGTCCTCCAACTCTTTAACATTCACAGAAGTGTCACTTAAAAAGTCGTAACTCTTATTCTTATTCTTAGAACTGAGAAACGCACCAAAAGAGTTGAAAATGAAGATGGCCCATGATATGTATGAAAAGTTGAACGAAGCTGAAAAGGAGGCACTAAGTGCAGAAGCAAAAGCATTAGACAATGCTAAGTTGGAAGATTTAGACGAGGCTCAGATAGATAAAAGCATAACTTGTAGCATGCAACGAACACTGAAAGAAGTAAGAAACAAATAATTTTTTTTTGAAATGTGCTACAACCGATTCATATTTGCATCCAGGTAGCACTTGTTTGCCTACATCAAAATTAACATTGTTTGATACCAACTTCGATCTCATATTGCTCAGCGTCATGCATAGGTGAAATAGAGTCAGTTTGATACAGTTTTTCATATGTTCTTTATACAGTGCTTCTACAGTATGTACAATAGTAAAATCAGTGTGCAAAATTCCACCAAAGTAAACAAAGTACGCTGCAGGCAAATATGTATTATGGTATCTTGGCCATGTGACACCAGGAAGAAACAAGTCATTACCTGCATGTATTCATGTTTTATTTTTTTTATTGCATTGGGAATGTTTATCAGTGGAAATGAGAAAGATTTTGTGTATTTTGTTGTGATTAAAGTGTTGCTGTAAAGATAGCAAATGCTGAATTCTTTGTTCCTTGGAAAACGATCGATGCATCAACAAAGACGAAACCGCAACAACTTTCCAACTTTTATCTTAGATGCAGTATCTTGAACAGTTCAATGCAGTTGGTTTCTGTTTGGTGATGAAGCCGAATGGAAAACTGGTCTCAGCAGCTACGTTGCAAGGAGAAGGATTTCTGTCGAGCGAATGTGACATTGCAAGGAAATTTTCAGAATACTGCGGTAAGCTGATTTCATTGTGGGGGTAACACGTTAACTTTAATACGAATATTTGTATCTAATTTGTCAACATTGGTGCTGTGGTTCTCCCGTTACAAGTGACTTAAACAAAGTTTAATCTTACAAATCCTCCTATTCTTTCTCAAAATCCTTGATTAAATTTGCTTACAATTCAAATTGGTGATACTAAAACTATTGGAACGACGGCTGAAAAGAACTCCTGAGCAATCAGACTCCCATCAAACTACCAACATGTTTCATACCATCGCCGATTTTGGAGATACATCTGGATTCCGAGCCACAAGAGTTTCATGTGTTCAAACACACGAAAGGCTTAATGCAGGCTGAAGAAATTCAATGGCATATGCCAATTCGGGAGGAATTTCTCATTTTAATTTGTGATATTGGCCACCCAGTGTTTATTTGTGTCTACTAAAATCATGCACAGCTTCTTTAACTGCTGCTAAGACATATCTAGCAGTTCTAAGCCTGCTTGAAAGGATTCCGGAAGGAAACAGTTTCATAGAGAGCAATTCGACCGATTCTAACTAAATTCCATTGTCTAAGATTACATGTCACACGTTGAGAATTACTTTGAGGGAAACGCTTCAACCTTATGTTTTTTACCCATCTGGTTCAACATTAGCAGAATGTTACCTTTTGATTGCACCCATTCTATGTTTGGCTCTGTGTGTATCAATGTAATACTTTCATTTCATTTAGAAATATTGATTTTACCCTTATCTTTACCGTGATCTGCTAATGACGCACATCGGCTTCTATAAATTTGCTCTTTACCGTCTCGCATGTTTTAAATAATTGAATGTGACAATCAACATTGGATCTACCTAATTGTCAATTTCACGTTTTAGATGTTCCAGCAAACAGGATATATTCTAAAACAGAAGTGAGGCTTTTTCTAAACAAAGAATACAGTAAGCATGAAACTTTATTGATCTAAAAATCTCAATGTACTTGTAGGTTTCCCGCTACGTCATATGTCTTTGTCTGTTACTATTTGTGTGTTGATGGTCAAATTGCAAATATTAGATGAACCAAGAAACGACTGCACAAACCATAGTCATTATTTATTTTTTTCGACTTTTTTGGAGCTTCCAAACAGAATCTTGAAGTTTAAGTTTGCTTCCTCGACAATCTTGACTTTGAAATTATACAGAAGGCCTTAAAGTTACTGCTGGTATACCTCCAGTAAATTGACGTTACAGGTTCCATTAAGGTTATGGTAAAAGTTTGTAACACGAGATTTGGTTTTCTCTCCCTCAAAGCCTAACTAGTAACGGAATCTAGTTAAACTATACATCATTCGATGCACAAGAATGTGACTATTCTGACCATATAGAATAATTGGCAAATATTGTAAAATGATATTTTCCAGGCACAGTCATTGCTTAAATGAGTGCGCCACCTTCAAAAGCTATTTTGTACCCTTGCGTTTGAGGTAACAAAATCTGACTTATACCAGCAGGAAGTGCAGATCCCAAGCTTCCAAAGCGTGCCTGGGATTTTTTGAATTCCTCCTTCCCTTAAAACTAAACGCTATCAAAAATTGGAAAATAATTGTTCTGCCTTCGCAGAATTGTATTTGGCCATAAAAGACGGACTACAGGACATAAAAAGATTTTGAGGCACACTTTGCATGCTTGAAGTCTGTCCTTTTTAAGCTATTCGAATGAATCAAAGGGTACAAAATAGCTTTTTCGAACCTGTACATGGTGGATTTTTCAATCCTCGGAAAAGGGATTTCACTAGAAGCTATTTCATGTGTAAACATCGAAACCAAAGAAGCCACAAGATAATCCGAGCCAAACAATTAGGGCTTAAAAAGCAGTTTACCCATTTAAACACAGGAGTTGATACATATAGTGTGGTTTCATATTTGGTTGCAAGCAAGCGAGCGGCTTAATAGGTCAACAACTAGGATTAACATTTGCACCACATCCAACAACTTTGTGTGAAAGATCGCAGTTTCTTTCTTTTAATCAAGATTTCTCACTCTTCAACATCTTGGTTACTTCCAAAGAGGGTATTTTTGTGGTTCTCAAAAGTTGGGCTGTTGAGATTTGAGGAAATCCGAAAATCAACAATTTCGGACTTCACACATTTACCGTAACCTTAAATATCTGCTAGACTGACACAAGAAAATGAACATTGACGTTTTGCCTTATTCAAAGATGCATTTGATGCATTCACCACATTTTCATTTTTCTTCATGAATGAAAACACCCGTAGATATAGCAACACACTTAGCTGAACAGGAAAATAGCATAGCATAGGAAAATAGCAAAGAATCCACGAAGGCACCAAATATGATCTTAAGATTTTATGTAGCGGATGAGTAGAAAGAATGCGGAATGTTAGGTGGACTGCGACGTCGCGTGTAGCCATCCGGTCGTCATGAACAATGTTTTCAATGCAGCCAAAAGTTTAACTTAAATCTTAAAGTTTTCCCATTTAATCGGTCATTTGATGCATCAGTTACAAAAGATTTTCTTCGTAAGAACTTGAATGGTAGTCTTGCAAACCGATGAAATCTTTAACCAAGCCCTTCCAGCATTTTAGCCTTGCCGAAGTTACGAGTGTCATGTGGTATCATGTAGGGAGAATCTGAAATAGTTACGAAATAGTGTTTCTCCCATGAGATGCTTTGTCATCACTTTATCCCTGCACAGATGATGCGCAGAGAAGATGTCTGAGTGACCTTTAAAAAGTGTGCTTCATTGTCTTTGGAAGAGATTTCTTTCAGCCAGTTTAATGCACCATAAAGACAACCGTATTTCCTAACTATTTCATCATCTCTTGATAGTACAAAGTGTACCGAAGGCTAAAATGGTGGAGGGGCTTGTTTGAAGATGTCGTCAGTTTGCAAGACTCCCATACAAGGTCTTACAAAGAAATCTGCTTTTAATTGATGCCTCAAGTGACCGATTTCAATGGAGAACGGTATAGAAAAACTTTGTTCATTACGATCGGTTTTTTACAAGTGACGTTACAGTCCGCCAAACACATCACTCTTCTTTTTTTGACTCGCCCGATATATCGATAGAAAATTCCTGGAATTACTCTTTGCATTCTTTCTTCAGGTACTGCCGTTGGTGAACCTTCTCGGGTTCCTTATAAGCAGTTTGGGCAAACGTTCGTCGTCGAAGGATGGCCAGAAGCAGTGCCATTCAAGACACCGGCGAGAATGGGACCGACACAGCTTAAGCGAGTGATGGAAGTGAAAGACAGCATCAAATTCAACCTGATCGGCCAGCTGCCTAAATTGCCTGCCATCACTTCAAACACGAATGATGTTGCCATCTGCCATCATCGTCTCGATCAAGAGGATGACGTTGCAACCAATGTAGATGCTGGCGCAGCTGAAAGTGAGGAAGCATTGCAACCTGCCCAGAAGAAAGCCCGTGGGAAAAAGGCATCATGTGTCAAGAAAGGAGACATAGTTCCCGTCTATGCCCCAGTTCGAAGTGACGATGAGGATGACATTGGATATACCTTTTGGCTTTTTCTCTGCAATGGTAAAGTGCGAACAGATGAAACGTTGCTTGGCAAATGGCTGACGCAAACAGAGGAGGACAGAACGTTTGTAGTCCTGGGACAACGTCGTTCTATATTTGAAGCGAACATTCTAGCTTTTAATAATCGGAGAGTTATTTTGAACGACAGTAACTTTGAGGAGAAGACAGATGGCCGATATAGGTTGACTGAAGCAACATGTGAGTGGCTCCAAGACATTTCATCCGGTGCTTTTGATTCGACCTAAGTATTCTTTGATAGATATGCCATCTAAGCATTTGATATCCTTTTTTGACATATAAACTGATTTAAGGGTGCACTATTCAACGGCGAAACTTTAAAATTGTGATATCAAGACAAGGCAGTGTTAACAAAAAGAAATACCTCAACCGTATTTGTTTGGTCGTTTTTAAACCTGAACTTTGTGGTACTTGTCAAATTGTTTCCAGCTGCCTGATGTTGATTAGCCAACTAACATAACAACTCCCCATTCACACTGGCAAGTTAAACCAGCTTGAACTAAGCAAGGTTTTCAAGTGTTGGATTCTGATTGGTCAGTCCAACAATTTGGATGAATTTGATTGGCAGCAATTTAATTTGCTGTAAATTATACTGTTTCGGTAGGATTAGGGTTTAAGATATAATAATTTAGTCAATAAAAATCAGTAATTTTCATTCTCAACTTATCGGAGAAACCCGATTAAGAAATTTCAGTCTGCTCTCCTTGGCTCAAAGTTGAAATACTAACTGCCTAAATTCATGTATATATCTAATTTGCGAAGAATGCTACACAAATAAAATTTCACAGGAATCAGACCGTTAGTCGCTGCTGATGTGAATTGCAACAGAAAGATTGCCACTGAAAAGAAACACAACACAACTAAAAGTGCTACTGATATCCACAAGAAACTTGAAGTTGCACACTTTCGTTTACATAGATACGGCTGACAGTCAATGTCTTAATCGAATTTCAGTTAGTCTTTAGATACCAAGTCACATGAAAGTATACATGAAATATTCCAAAGGACTACGAGATTAATTCAAATTCCGCTTTGGTAATGCTAAACTTAAACATAGATGTCCTTCCACATAGAAGCAGGGTGTTTCAGCAAAAACGCAACACAATTCTTGGAAGTATTCAAGCAGCGATAAGTTTTGAATAGATGTAATATAAACCATTTGAAAGCACAATCTATCTAATTTTCTAAAATATCCAGCTTAGGTACATCAGTTGAATCATATCATTTATGATTTACTTGCAGCTTTACAAAATATGGTAAACTTTGGATACAGGAAAGTGGCGTGACATTTGTATAGACGAATACTGATCTTTGTGAGAGCTCATCTTATCAGTTGTAATAATGTATCTCATGGGAGTAAATTCGTCATGTTTCATATTTCATACAAAAGGGTATCACTGCAAGTGCTTCTAAGCCTAAAACATTTCAACTGAATCTGTTCTGTAACTGTTTACGACAAAATAGGTATCGATTGCGCTCTTTCAGGATGCTTACAGAAAGATAATTCCATTGACACATCCAAATTGCATGTCATTAGGAAGAAACACAACCTAATGACAACAACAACAAATATTAGGAAGAAGATAGTTTGTGTTTTCAAACGGTATACATTACGTCTGTTCTCGTCTTATCATCAGCTGAAAATTTCAATTATGGTTGGGTTGCGTTTATTCTGAAACCGCTATCGAGCAGATAAAAAGAAATCTCTAAAATCTGCGGATTAATAGTACCGCTAACCATGACAACATTTCCTTGACAAAATTCAGTTGTGTAATTAATTGGTTGAGTTTAGTTTCTCATATCTCATATCGGACCAGGGGTTTTTTTGACTCATTTTAGTTCGTGGGCTGGTTTCCCTGCAGTAATATTTCGATGATAAAGTATGTATACAATTTTTGTTTTATCTTGAAGTTCCATTATAATTACGTTGTTTNACTTGCATTGAGGAATGGGTTTGGCAATATCAAGTCATGCCTGGACTGAACTGATCGCCTCGAAACGCATCGATCTGAACTTTGTATGCTTGCCGACCAGAAAGTAGAAGACGCCACAGCACAGCGAGGCAAGTTAGTAGGCCTATCTACCAATTTTGGCCAATTCTGCCAGCGATGGAGGACAACGATCATCACATGGACAACGATCGTCTGCAAACATTAGTCTTGTACTTTGCTTTTAATTCAACACATTCACAGTAAGACCCTGCATTTAACAAACCATTTGAGAACCCTGAACCTAAAATTATTAAGCTTTACATCTTTTATCTACTGTACTTTTTCATTCTTCAGGCAGAAAGTTTCTAATGGTTCTAATTTCTTTTCTGGAAACTGACGAATTGTGGATGTTATTGTCTATAGATTTTCAACAAAGTCATTCAACATTGAACAAAAATTCTGTTAAATCCAAGTTATCATTAAAGCATTTCTTATGAATTCTTCATGAATTGGTATGTCCCTGAATAATCTAAAACTATCAAGCTAAGACCAAGTAGCATTAAAAATGCAAGCAACTTTAGTTTGGATGTGTACCTTGGGTGTTTCAGGGGGCCTAATTATTTTGGTATTCTAAAAGTTGCCTATTATAGGTTATCGGTGCTTTCTTAAAAAATGCGGGGCCTTACTGTATTCAATATCATGTGTATGTCTAGGTTAGGCCTACTTGCTAGTAGCTTATTATGGTGGTAGGACCCACCAAATCTGTAACCTGTGAACCGACAACAACAGGTTGGCAGATGCAGCAGACTGAAACCAAAAACAACCATACCTAGAAAAAGCCAATACAGGCCTAGGCCTGCTACTTCATTTCACAAATGTTCCTCAAATTCACACTGCATTTGTTGGTAGGGGATCTCATGAGCTTTTGTGAATATTGCATACAAGCCAGTTTTATGAACAACACATCTCTTTATACATTCAAGTATGCCAAGTAATATCGTTTAATGAACAAGTGGAAGTTTGCATCAGATTTGTAGAAATTTGATAAAAATAGTAGACATTTGATAAAAATAAATAAACCAGTCAGTTTCTTAGTAAATTTTATTCCATTCTACTCCATTACCTGGTTTCTGATGATCTGAGAGGTGTATTCATACAACTGGTTTCATTGTAAGAAAAGCAGTAAGGAATCATACAGTTAGATATACAATACAGGCCTTAGGCACATTACCATGTGGAGTTCTCAAGAACTCTTCACACTCTGATAAGAATTCTTCAGTCCCATGTTTGTTCACTTTTTGTAACAACAATTCTTAGCCTGGAAAACCATGTTAATCGTCTTTACATTAATGTTGTCATAGAATAAGAGGATTTTTCAACCTTGTGTAAATGAATTCGTAAAAGTTAAAATGTGGTTATCTTTATTCCCTTGTTGCACTGTCAAGTTCAAATTTATTATTAACTGTTTGCTTATTCATTAGTTACTAAGTAACAGAGTTGTCAAGAATGCATTTCTCAAGCACAGCTACGAGTTTACAAAGCTACAGGCAATGCCGCAGAGAAGGTATGGTCTGTGCAACCATGGTGCAACACTGCTCACTTCTGTGTAGTGGTGTATTTGTTTTTAGATTGCAATATCAACAACAACAAAATTATTGTTATTGTCAATAAAACTTTGTTGAAGTTGAATGCTGATGCATGCAATACATGAACTTGAGCAGCATTCCACAGACTATACTTCTTGTGTGTTGCCTCTGCGCNATTCCAATTTGCAACTAGTCTAACACAAGGCTTCTACAAGGCTAATTAGCATTGTTCGAGCCATTTACAAGGTTACAGCAAGGCTATTCCAGGTTATAACAAGGTGACAAGGCCACAACTACAAGGCTTGTACATGGCTATTACATGGCCTTGTATTTTCGTACAGGAGGCTATCAATGAAATAGACCTAATTGGCTAAGGTTTGTTTTACCCATTTTGAGTCATGTGACCATACTCTTGGGAAGTTTTCTTATTATGCTACTTTTTGCACTGATGGCACAACTTACATGACATGACATGAAATATGGAAGAGAAATGAAAATATATCTTTTCAAGAGATTGATCACGTGACTTGAAATGGGTGTAAACAAACCTTAATTGATTTTGTCTATGAACTGCTTTTTGTACAAAACTTGACTCGCAGAAACTCAACTCACAGACTGCTAAAAATTTAGGATTCTTGTCCTGGGCAAATGTAAATTGAGCAACTATATCATTTTATTCAACTATCATTTATCCTTTACCATATTGTGACATAATTTTCATTTTTTCAGTATCATTTTAAGCGGTGGAAAGTACTCAATGTTGAGTAATGTTGGATACCAATAAAAACAAAGTTGTTTACAAAGTTGTTGTTGTTTGAGTGATGTTGGATACCTTGGAATGGTTTCGAAGAACTTAACATTGCAATTTAATACAAAAAGGAAAACAAGAAAATTTTTATGGCACTCGTAGGAAAACCATAAGGAATTATGAGAACTCAAAATCTGATAATTGGAAGAAAGTTTTGGTACTGGCTCAAATGTTTTGCTCCTTATAAAATGTACATGTGATGTACTGTACTGGAAAGGCAATCCTGTGATATAAAACTTGAAAATTGCGTAAGTAAAAGAACCATGGGTGAAATAGTTTAATCTAGGGATGGCCACAGCAATAGATGATTGCGCTAAAGATGGTGGCGAGGAACTTTTTACCAAGATGCATTGCGTTCGAATTATGAAATCCTTAACGATTCTATAGGAATTCAATTAAAGAACGCACTGCATCTTGGTAAAAAAAATTCTTGTCGCAATCTTTAGCGCAATCGTCTATTTGTCAGATAAGATCCAAAATGAAACAAGATTATATATTGGGCGTACAAAGGTTGATGTTGAATATACTATGGAAGATTGCGCTAAAGATGCAGCAAAGAACTTTTTACCATAAAGCAGCATTTGATTTACAAATTTTTAATGATTTTAAATGGAATTCAATGAAAGAACGCAATGCACCTTGGTAAAAAGTTCCGCACAACCATCTTTAGAGTAATTGTCTCTTGCCTTTGGCAAATCAATAAAAATGAATACCAAGATGGAATAAGACTGATAAGCTTTGGGTAAATATTGAAGCAATTAAGGCATGCAGTATTAGGACATTACATTACACAATCATATTTTCTTCTTAGAAAACAGCTTGACCCACTGAAAATTCCTAAAAATCTATTTTTCTCCAGAAATTCCCTTATTGAGTACTGAATGTGTCTTAGGGCTTTCTTAGAAGTTGCCTTCACAGTAATTTCCATTCTTCAGGACAAATCACGGGAAATTTCTTATCCTTAAATTGAAAATGTCTTTTTTAACTAGTTTTGTTCCAGTATTAATTTTTTTTTGTGATTTGAGCGTTGAGTTTTAATTAAATGAAGGGTTTCTCATAAAACATGGTGTATAGGTATTGCAATACAAGCACTTTCTAATCTTAAGGCTCGCTTTATCAGCTTTTAACATTTTGTGATCTTACTACCGTTTTGCCCATGCTGCAAATCTCCCCAAGGCTTCTTCCAATCTTGCACTGCTCATCCTTTGATCTTTTACCAGTCCCATGCACTCTGCCGCAAAATTAGATACTGCCTGACACACAGCGCTATCTGGAAAGAACTGATTTCTTACATGCCAGCGAAGTGTGAATCCAAGACAAAACAGATCACTTCTTGTTGACACTTTTTGTAAGCGATCTTTTACCTTGGATGGAAGACAGCATTCTTTGCCAAAGGTGTCGAGATAGATCTGTGGGATGATGTAGGCATCATTTTTGAGGCATGCATGGCTAAAACCAACCACAGTTGGTGATCCAGTGTGAGCATTCACAACAATGTTCTTATGGTTAATATTGTTGTGCAAAATATTGTTGCCATGAATATGGCAGACAGCACTGATAAGTCCTGAAACAAGTGTAGAGAGCTTTGATTCACAGTCAAGTTTCATTCCTGTCAATGGTACACAATCCAATGCATGTGATGTAAGGAGTTTTGGAAACCTTCCATTGACAACGCCATAGGGATATGGAATATTGGGATGACTGTTGAGGATGGTGAGCATCTGATACTCTTTCAAGACACTCTCATGTTGCCCCAAAAAACACTTAACTGCAACATCAATGCCCTTGTACTTTGCTCTGAAGACAAAAGATTGGGCACCATTTCCAAGTTTCACAGAACTTTTTATTTCATCCTCAGATATGATTATGATGCCTTGTTGAAGTAACTTTAAGTCTGAACCAAGCCGGCCTTCATGTGTTGCAGTGCCAGCAATTTGCAATGTCCGCTGGCTGACAAACTCTTCCATAGTCTCATACATAATCTTTGACTCGAACCCCTTAGCCATTCGATAGTAAAAATGGTGATAGCTGTCACTCCGCGCAAGTTTGTCAATTGTATGTTCCTTTTTCTTTACAGTCCACTCTAACTGCTCAATTTTATCCTGGAGATGCTGCTCCTTGAACTTGCAGTCATTGCATTTCTGTCAAGAGAAAAATATTTTTTGGTAAAGACACTGTTCATAAGATACTTCAAAAGAGAACTTTGGACAATGACATAGCATGCATAAAAAGTCTGTAGATTAGTGTAGATTTCACACAAGTGGAAACTGCCTTAAAATTCAAAGAATGCAGTCAGTCACTGATTTTTTAAACATTGTGCATTCAAATATACTGTAAAATGATACACAATGACCAAATTTTGTACAAACCTAAGAAACTTCAGTAATTTGCACTCAAAATGATTTGAAAATGTAAAGCAACTGTTTAACATTGTTTTGACTGTGAATTATGTTTTTAATTGTTTTGAGATCTTACCATGTAAGTTCTCTGGGAGCACTTCCAGCAAGAATGTGCCAACTCTACACTTCTGGCAACATCAGGTAAGAAACTTCTAGTTCAGCAAAAGTGTCTTCAGATTTAAGAAGCCCAGGTCCTTAGTTTCTCGCATATAAAAGAATCCAAAATTGTAAAATCCTCAATTTTGCTATTTGGAAGCAAGCGAGTTAGCTCACAATACCCAAACACAATGCAGTTACCCTTAATCTGTGAGCTCTACTGAACTGGGTAATTATAAATAGAACAAGAAAGAATAATAAAATGAGAACAATGCAATAGTCTACATAACAAGTGGGTTTTTGGGCCCAAAATTATCAAAACAAGGGTTCTTTTTTGTCCTTAAACATGGCCAAAATTAGGAAAAAATAGCCAGCAACGGGTAGTTTTCCACCAAAATCCATCATAAAAATGGGTACGAAGGCAAGTTTCTGTAATTAGAAACTGGTAAATGTTGCTTTGTTTCATCTTACCTCAGTCATGGTGTGTCCTGGCTTATGTAGCCAATCGCGTTCTTGGCAGTTTTCATGTGGCACTTCAGATGATGTAGCTGTTGTTTCCCTCGTATCGAAATGATCATCTTCTTGTGTAGTACGTTGTTCACCTTCACCTTCTTTAACTTCTTCTTCAACTTCTTTATCATAAACATCGGCAGCTGGTTCCTCCTGGCGGGATAGGCCCATATTTGCAGTTTCTGCTGTTACGTTCAAAGATGTGGACCCCTTCTTCATTCTTTTTCTCCATCGATATTTCCTTTTCTTGCTGGTTTTATATTTATCAGGTTGTTCACGTTTCTCCATTTCGAAACGATTTCTTTAGTCTTGATCTTGATTTGTTATAAAATAAACGAGAGGACACGGCGGCGTGGTAGGACAAACACTCTTCGAAGGTACAATGGAATTTTCCCGCCAAATTAAAAAGTAATTCAATTCAATTTACAACAAACAGTGAACGCAGGGCACAAAAACTATATACTGTATTTTATTTTATTGGGGGTTTTGTATCGCATTACCTTACATTGCAAGTAAACATCATTTCAGCCCTCATACTACCCCTAACCCTAAAAGTTATATAAAATATCATTTTATGTATTCTTAGTGCATTTCGTGTTTCTTTTATTGCATTATCTTATATTGTATGAGTAAACCTCATTTTCAACCCTAATACTACCCCTAACCCTAAAAGTTATACAAAATATCATTTTATGTAGTCTTAGTGCATTTTGTGTTTCTTTTATCGCATTATCTTATATTGTATAAGTAAACCTCATTTTCAACCCTAANACGAAACGCGGCATTGTTGTGTGTCCTGGCTGCTTGGAAAGCTTTTCATCTCGGTGGAAGCCAGAAACCTGTCCAAACTGTCAAACGAAACTTGGCGGGAAACACAAACCTCAAGAGAAGAAACTAAAACTAACCGATTTCAAGTGCGTTAGAATACACAAACAAAATGATGAAGTGGAGCTTTATTCGATCGCAACATCAACCAGAGACACTCGCGTATTTGCCTTGCATAATAATGTTGATGAGAATGAGAATCTATGCTACCACGAGAAATGCCTTAGATTACGTGGTGTATATGCTGCAAGCTCCAAACTGTCACAGTTTATTTGTGACCACCTTAAATTAGCCTCTGAATGTGTCGAGCCAATATACAGGAGGTCATTTTCTGACGACGAAATAGCGTCATTCGCCGTTGCCGAGAAATCGAGGACACAAATGCTGAGCTGTCAGGACATTGGTGAACCAACTGTTATCAAAGTTTCACCGAAGACTTATGCAGTAAAGAGTAGACCGACAGCATCTGAGCCCAATTCTTACGTACATGTTAGGGTGGACGAGTCTCAGCCAACCAACCTGATTTGTTTGCGCAATGAATGTAAAGGGAAACATGGTACCACAAAGCAAGTGAAAAGACGCAAATTGTGCCTGCATTTGCACTATGTAATTCTGGCAAGAAAACTCATGGAGCAGATAGACACCATTGATGCTCGTTTACTTGAATCATTGGAGGATGATTCCCCAAATCCATCAATTTCGTGGATGTCCGATATGAAGACGCTTGGTATTTCACGCGCATCAACATTGAAATCTCAGCTGAGAAAGAGAATACCATACGAGATTCCAATAGAAATTGTAAATCATCCATATGAACAGTCCCAAATTTCTAGCCAATTTGTACCAGATGAAGATAAGTGCAGCCTTTGCGGAGCACAACTTAGCAGTGCCATGATCCCAAATGGTGCAAGTGGGGACAAGAATAACGGCTACTTCTTGGCAAGCAACAATCCCTTTAAAAAAGTAACAATCAAGACAAAGAAATGTTGTAATTCCGAATGCAGAGCAATCACAAATGTATTTCCATATCAACAAGGTAAGCAAGACGAGAATTTCTGGTGATGCCACCATTGATCATTCATTTAGCAATCTTTTTGCTTGTGCCAATTATGATAAACACCTCCTGTACAGTTTCTTAATTTTATCACACAATATGTATCAATGTTCACTTGATCTTCACAAGGCCTAAGGCCAATTTCTGAACCAAGAACAAGAGAAAATCAAAACATGAACAACAATGACGCTTTTCATAATTATTTAGTACACAATATGGTGATACACATTTTTCCTAACTACTTTTTGCAGCTTTAAACAAATTCGTATTCCTTTAATTTGAATAGACCAATAAAAGCTTCTGGAGTTTCTTGATTTTTGGGAAGATGCTACTCTTAAATGTGTTTTTGTATGATCAAGTGCTTTTAATTCCAATTCATCTATTTCCACCCCCTAATACCTTCCAGGACTGTTCAATGTTTGCAACAAGTTAATCATTGCGATTGATATCCTATTGGAGTGGCGAGAAGGACTCAAGGAGGGATTTTCTGTCTCAAACATGATCGATGCCAAATTGCGGAGCTTACTGTTGAAGATACCAAAGGTGACCCTAAACATAAATGAAAGCTTCGCAGTATAATATTGTATTGATAATGCCAAACTGAATGGAAGCTCTGTTTCCCTGATATGTAATTCTCTATGCATAAATATGAATGAAATAAGGAGCTTGAAACATTGTTCAGCATTTCGCAAGCTTTTCATAAAAAATCTGTAAATTTGAAAATTTTCATCAAAATCATCCGAAAATTTCTCTGTTATGGTCGCTATTTGAATCAAATTACGATGTTTACCCTTGTAAAAAGATAGCCCCTGTTCGGTTTCCTCGATTATGGCAATGAATGATAAAAGTACTTCTAACGATGCCTATAACTACGATATTTCAATTTTCATACGGTAGACCCTATAAAAGAGCCGGGAGCGAGCCATTTTTTATACATTTTTATACGCGAGTTGAAGCTTTGTGCTCATTCGAGCATTCATCACAATGTATCAAAAGATCGTAAGAGGTCTATTGAAACTTTCGTGGAACTTATGATGTTAATTTCATCTCTAAATTTCCTCTTTGTATAGCATCAGCAACCTCAAGAGAATGAAATGGAATACATCCGCAAGCTTCTTTACAATGGGTTTTACGCCTTTGAGGCAATGACCGTTAGAGACCTTGACGAAACAATATGTGGATTCTGTGGGATCGTAGGTGAACTGTATTGTGGTGATGGAAATGCAAAGAATTGTTGCTCAATACATGAGGTAGTAATTAGATTTTATCACCTTAACTTCAATGATTGGAAACTTTTGCGGTGCACATTCCTTGTATGATGCACTAGTGAAGTGCATACCCCTTCCTTGGGAACTTTGCTTCCAGAGTCATTTTAAGGTATGTTGATTGAAGAAAAATAACGTGAAGCTTTACAGACCTCCCAGACCTAAAGAATAACAACACAATATTTTCAACCACAAAAAAGCAGCCACTTCCTTAAACCCTACGAGAAATGACATAACGCCGAATATGAAACCAAGAAAATTACAAATTTCCCCTGCTAAGAAACAGATTCTGTAGCATTCTTGTGCGAATCTCAGGAGCCAACTTTTGGAACAGTGAGGGAAGGTCCGCACCCCAATTTCCCCCCGTAGCTCAACCATTGCCTGAGACCAGACATAATTTCTATCGTCTTGGAGCTATGATATCGACAGACAAAAAGTGTAAAATGCCATCAATGTAATACTCCGAATGATCTTATTTATGAAACAAAGCCTTGCTCTTCTAGATCAGTGCAGCAGTGGGTGATAATGCAAGAAATCTCGCAGAGGCTGATGAAATGACAAAAGAGACAGGCTACAACGGGTTGGAAGCAATGTTGGAGAAAGTACATCTTCATCTTATAGAGAAAAACACATATGCAAAAACCAAAATGAAGTTTAGCATTCCCATGAATCAAATACCCCCGATAATTCCACCAAAGCTACGAAGAGCCGAGCTTAATACCGAAGTATATAAGAGAAGCGTCTATCTGGAGGCGGACTCAGAGTACAAATTCGACGGTAACTTGTAACAGAAACTGCAAAGTTTTTTTTTGTAGGGAGCACTTGCCCAGCAAAGAGCATGTTTTACTTTCTGTAACTATAAAAGTAATAAAAAAGTAACAATGATGGAGATGACTCAGCAGTATAAGTACTGCTCTTTCATTTGTTGGATGAGGGCTAGTGAACAATACATTCCTACAAAATGAAAATAAGAAGTGAGTACCATCTAAAGATAGGTAGAATGATCTATACCTGCAAGGGGCATTTTTTCATTGTTTGCTAATGCATATCCATGAGATGCATTTTGTCAGGTGAGTTTTATTGAGCTATTACATTCAGAATTGTCTCTCTTGCATCAGTTACATACATCAGTTTAAGTTCTCTTGACTCAATTCATGTTTGTAGAACAAATCAGTAATCAATTGCCTTAGGGCTTGGTAATTTGGAATCGTTCGGTTCCAGACTACAACCATATTATCGACCACGATCCTAGCATACCAGACTTCCCCCAAGTCCATTTCCTTAGTCCGTATGACCGGTCCCTGTGCGGTAGCCATTCCAACAACCCGTCAGGCCCCTTTTTTCCATTACAGAATTCTAGACGGGTGGATCTGGGATTAATGGGAAAGGGATTGGCCAGACGGACTTCTAAAAAATAGACTTGGAGCAAGCCTACAGTATAGCTTACTAGCAAAATACCAGTCGCATTTCCTTTCTTCTTATATCAGGTGATCCCGTCTTACTTGCGAAGTATATGAAGGAAAACAATTTCAGTGTTGATGACGTGAATGGAATGTGTAGAGATGAGTTACTCAAATGTGCAGAATATTGCCACACCAAATCAAGTGGAGTATCAACTGTGAGTTGACTGCCTGAAACAGTTTTTGTAGATTGACCAGAGATCAATAAAAGGTCATACGTTTCTACAGATGCCAATTTCGTTAGTTAAGCATTCCTTATTTCATCATGTCAAAATTTCAGATTTCTCAAACTTCTTGCATCTTCTATGACCTCAAAATTTATAATGCAGTTGCTGTTCAATAACAACCCAACATTTTCTTTGGTATCTTAAAAAATTACTAAACCTTCCTCATATGGATTAGCAGGCACACATTTCCTACAGCTTACAGCCATGGAGCCATGGTGGAGCCGTGACCTTTCTGGATTCTGCCATTTGACTATCAGAACTGTTGGAGACGTTTCTCAATTCAAGAAACACCCATTGCATTTACCTTTGCATCTTTGAAAATCAAAAATGCAATATATCGATCAGAAAATAGAAGACATTTGTTCACCCATATATTCAACTGCAAAGCTTTCTTTACATGGACGCAATAATTACCAACGGTCTTTTTTGTCATGCTCTAGGACAAACTACGCCATAGCCTTCAAGCATTATATGCTACCATTCTTGTTGGTAATTCACCTTGTCATGGATTCACAAAGGCAGAAGGTCATACCGGTGGCTTCTATCACTTCGTATGCAGACATGGGGTTTGTATTATACTTCATTGAGTCTACCAAAGGACGTGCTGGCCATTCATCTGAAAAGCCTGGTGCTCAAAACTATTATTATAAGTATCGTATCGTATCTTTTGCAAGAAGTGTCTCATTTTTATCATGTCCATCTTCTTGCAGATCGGAGGGCAAGAGCGATGATAAAAAGAATCATGTTCATATTATTTGATACTTCTATTCCATCGACAAATCCATTATTCAAAAGCTTTTTCAGACAATTCCATTAGTTACATAATAAAAAGACAGTCCAATTTTTGACAATCCCAGCGGGTCTACATTATTAGAACGAACGTTTCGGATCTTAATAGATTATAAAAAGATAAACTGGAATGTTGGAAAAACATCAAAGGCATTTTTCTCTTTGTTACAAATTAAAAGAATATGTTCAATTTAGTTCGATTTGCCTTTGCACTGTTTCATTTTGAGTAATTGAATTGCGTATACAGAGTATTGCTTCACAGAACTTGGGTAGAATGTTCATGAGGTCACAGAAAGTCCACAACCAAGTTGAATATCGAATACTGCCAGGAAATTCATCGTGCGGGATTTATCGTTGTCCTTGATTCGTGGACTGAAAGCTATATTTACTTTGCAGTGCACCGTTGCATCGAAATTCTTGATTCTTATGGAATCTGTTAGAGATGCAGCCGATCTGTACCTATCTTTACGACATCCACCAATCACACTGGTTTGTGACACAGCATGTACGTTCGTACGCCATTTGAATAACAGGGAGCCTGAGCTTACGAACAAAATATGGGGAGCTTATGATGGCTGCTTTGAAATTCCCGACAAGACAGTAAAACCGAGATCGGTAAGAATTTCATTACAACTGAACATTAAGTTTTTTCCTTGCCATCCCTTAGCTGTTTTATGGCAAGAAAAATTGGTGTTCTATACCTGTCAGTAAGGTTGGATCTTGCGTCATTTTGTTTCACGCGTATCCGACTACACAGCAGAAATTGAGTCGGGGATATCATGCTTTTTTGCCAGTTGTTTTAATATGGCAAGAATTCCTGCATTCTTACGCATGGAATTTTGCATAGTTTAATTAATTGGAATCCTTTAACAGTTTGTCTTTTGAGGAGAGAAAACCCAATAAATGGTGATACAAATGTTTACCGTAACCCCGGTGAGGGGGGATGGCACTTCACTACAGTATTGGGTCATATATGGGGTGTGCGCTCCAAGAATTTATTGTTATTACCAATCCCAGAATATAAGCGACGTTTTGGAGATCCAATCCCAGATTATGGATGTGGTTCCCAACAGGTGAATTGCTTTTTGTATTCATGGTACCAACATTTTAAAAAATAATTGCTTTATTTTCTAGGGTATCAGTGTTCCAGAGATAGTGCCATCAGAATTTCGAGCAACAAATATATCGCCGAAAGAAATAAATCAACAAGACATGATCCATCCAATTTCTGGAAAATCAAGACGCTTCGTTCTTGGGGATAGGTTTCATACTGCTACAAATCCCCACAAGTCCCCTCTGTGCCGATATCACGACATTGAGAAATGTGCTCAGTCAAACGCTGTCAAAACAAGTTATCAGGAGTCTGAGAATAGCCGCAAAAACAACAAGCGGTTGAGAAGCTCATGCATGCAAAGTTTTCATGTCCATTATTTTTACAATTTCTTGATGGATTTCTACCAGAATGAGTCAATAATCAAGAAGCAAAGGAACGCATTGAAGGGACTGAACATCACACGAGATGAATACTTTAGATTTGTTATTCAATAATTACAGTGTTTCTTTAAAGCACAGTTTCAGAATTGAATTGTGAACAAGTAATGGAATGTGTTATGATACTTTCTTTTATGCGGAAATCTCCCGTAGCAGTCTGTCCACACGTATACGTTTACGTTTGTAAACGCATAGAATGTTTTCCTTCCACACTGATCCGCCCTTCGTCGTTTACAGAGCGTTGTGGCCTGTCCACACATAAAAACGACTGCTGAACATGGTGGCTATGACGTCTCCGTTTACAAAAGTATATGTTTACGACTGTCCA
This sequence comes from Aurelia aurita complex sp. Pacific, assembly GCA_004194395.1. Taxonomy (NCBI): domain Eukaryota; kingdom Metazoa; phylum Cnidaria; class Scyphozoa; order Semaeostomeae; family Ulmaridae; genus Aurelia; species Aurelia aurita complex sp. Pacific. The sequence goes on from REGL01001922.1 coordinate 33,304, forward strand.
CATGAAAACTCAACAACAGCGTTTTCAAAGCAATGCGAGGCGAGTAATTAATATAATGTATATGACGTCGTCGTTTACAAAAGTAGGCCTATGCCTTCACGACCGTCCACATGTAAACGCGAAAACAGCGTTTTCAAAAGTATCCAATTTGGAAAGCGTTTTCGAATGTATGCGTGTAGGGTAACCTGAAACGCCGTTTACGTGTGGACGCAAAGTGTAAACGTATACCAATGTATGCGTTTACGAAAGTAAACGTATACGTGTGAACTGGTTGGCAGTTTTTTAAATTTCTGGACCATTCTTCTTCCAAAAGTTTCTTACGTGTTTCTTATATTATCAATGCCGGTGTAGAGTTGATTTTTTTTGTCTACAGGGCTTCCACATTACTTAGAAAGATCTCAAAATAAGTGAATAATATAATTTGAATCAAAATAACGTCCCAGCAGTTGCTATAATTGCACATAGTCAAAATATTTTTGAATGTGATAGGAAAGCTAAAAGTGCAAACATTTCTTGGCTTTTTAAATCATAGTAATGTTTAAATTCAAGTGTTGTTTCCTAACTGTCAAAAAATTGAGCATACCGTTTCTTATACTTTAAGCGGTTTCTTTTAAAAAGATATGTGCACATGTATTTCTTTTCATAAGAAACTGCTGACAAGAAACTCAGACTCTCAGATCGCCAATAAATTAAGAAACTCCAGCGTGCTTTTCTTTATTTTCATTTGTTTCCTGTATCATATTACTCGCAAAGTACTTGAGTAATGTGGAAACATTATTGGAAAGTCTTCAAAACAACTTATTTTGACATATTCTGGAGGGCATAGATCTGATAATTTCAAGAAACTTTCAGTGCTGGCCCAAGTTTTTAGTTTTAGGTGTAAAATATACTTGTACAATGCAGGACTTATATTTTTCAATTTTTTTAATCTTTTCAAGAAATCTAACAACAAAAATTGAAAACTAAACATTTCAGAACCGAACCGATTGCAATACGTATTAGTCTCCCTTATCGAAACAAGGTTCCATACAATGCGAGGTCATTCTGGGCGGGGTATGGCATATGTCACATTAGGCAAACATTAATTCCATGGCAAGGAAATAGCTGCATAGTTGAATTTTAACGATATTGCAAAATGAATTTATTCATGACTCAATCATAGAAACAATTTAAGAGAATCGTGTTCCGGAAATGTATTCCTATGATCGTTATCTTCATCAAACGTACATGTATTGTCATCGACCGATTGCATTACGTAGTCTGTACGCCGTTATTGAGCCAAGCTTCCATGCAAGCCCATTCTGGGCGGGGTATGGCATACGTCACATTAGGCAAGCATCAATTCTTTGGAAGGTAATAGCAGCATCGTTTCCAGGTGTTGGTTGGATTTCAACGATATTGCAAAATGAATTTATTCATGACTCATTCGCAGAAATACTAACCCTATTTTGGTTGGGGGCAAAATCCCCACCCCCCCCCCACCATAGTAAATTTTTTGCTATAACTCTGCCAGGAGAAGAATTATGGGCAAGAAACAATCTTAGTTTTGCCTCTACTTATTGTGCAAGGACACAAGAAGTTCTACGGTATGAAAATATTTGACAAAGATGGGGGAGGGAGACAATTTTCCAGAACTGATCCTGTCAAAATTACCAATTCACAAATATTAATCTTTGCGAGAAAAGTAGCAAAATTGCAATATTTTGCTAAGATGATTTGCAGAGCAATGCCATTTGATGCATTCTATCATCATTTCAATGTTTGGATGGAAATTGTGCTCCAGATTAAACTTTATCGCATTTTTACCTGATTTTGACCGATTTTGCCTTAATTGACCACACAATAAAAAATGCGGATGCAAGCAATAATGACGGCTAATTTTGGGTTGATTTTTATATTCTCATAAAGTAAATGCCTAGGGCTACTAATACACCAAATCTGGTTGCTCTACCTTTTTCCAGTCAAGAGTTTGGTGGGGGAAGCCCCCCCCCCAACCAAAAAAAGGACGTGTCAGATAGCCCAAGCACTATATGGTTAAGGGGATTGTGTTCCTCAAATGTGTTCCTATGATCGTCATCACATGTACATGTATCGTCATCGAGATGAGAATTTCTTTCCCATTGGAACATAGAACAAAGCGGCATGAGTAACGAGCGTAGCATCCCGGGTGTCTGTTGAATCAAAATGCAGAAAAGAGAAGGAAATTAAACTAAAATGAATGGGGTGGGGAGAACAAGTGGCAAGGGTCACTGCATCAAATTTACGTCAACCAATTACACCTATCATTGTTATCGCCTCCCCACCCCTCCATTCCACAGTTGACCCTCGGGTATTTAAACGAATCCCTTAAAAAAATTTTCATCGCTGTGACAAACGATCTTGTCTGCATCAAAAATGGCAACTGCTGAGGAAATCGAAATGGGCATTGAAGATGAGTTAGATGTTGATTTTGAGGTATGATATGAAACACTTTTGGAATACCATTCTACAGCATTAACTACATCCATGTACATACACTCATTTTTTGTAAGAAACTAAGGACCGGTACTGTTAGGCAGTTTCTTAAATTTTTGGGCCATTTTGCGACCAAAAGTTCCTTAAATGTTTCTTATATTTTCAATGCCAGAAGTGAAGAGTTAATTTTGTTTTGTCTGAAGGGCTCCCAAATTACTTAGTAAGATTTCAAAACAAGTACATAACACAATTCGCACTCAAAATAATGTCCAAACAGTTCTTATAACTGTACAGTGTCAAAACATTTTGAATGCGATAGGAAAAATAAAACAGTAAGCTTTTTCTTGAAAAAGAAAATGAATGTAAACGTATTTTTTATAAGAAACTGTCCATGATATGCGGACCAGAAGCACTCAACTCTCAGATCGCCAAAAAATTAAAAAAAACTCCAGTACTGGGAAAACATAAGTTAAGAAACTATTTATTTCAATGAAGGAAATGCTTTACATATTTTTACTTTACTTTCACTTGTTTCCTGCATCATATTAGTCGTAAGGTACTTGACATGATTTTACATGAAAGCAAACCATTGTTTGCGTTTATTCGCACAAAGAAAACAACAATTCGAGCATTCCTGTCCTTATTTCTCTGTCATAAGTTTTTAGTTTCCGAGTTTTATGACGAATTTTATGGTCTTTATGATGACAGTATAAGATTTGCTGCGTCCTTCTTAAAATCAAAATCTATTTTTTGGTTTGCCGTCTGCAAAATGGGAATACATTCTTTATTCTTGAAAACATGCTTCATCATGTTCATTATTCATATATTTATTCATATAACCACCCTAGGAAATGTCTTCAACGAGTATCGATTCGTCAACTGTCTCATCAACCCAGGCATCGCTTACCGACGTTCAACCAGGCATGCGCTTCATCATTGAGGGGAATACCACCAAGCTCGTACAACATCGAGTCCAAAAGGATGGAAAAACAGACACAAAAACGACTGTTCTGGGAGACTTTGTGTTGCGAGTGGCTGGTACAGTAACTGGCTCCTCCAATCATTTTGTCTTCGAATGTAGAGGGCTGCGATGTGCCGACGGGAGTGCCGAACAACGGACTGTCATTAGGTACGTTTTCCATAAGGTATCGTTGTTAACATATTGTAAACATTACATTCACTTCAGTCTTCATTGATGACTTCGGTCCCCTCCCCTCAATTCAATAATGGAAGAAGATAAACCATGATGGAAAAAGATAAACCATGACAATTGTCCGTCCAATGAAAAATTCATGCAGAGTATCCGAATAAGTAATTTATCACATTTCAAGTGTTGTACATTGGATGACATAAATTTTTGTTGTGTGAATTTTTAATTTTGAAAATGTTTGTTCATTCTGTTTTGAGAATGCTACATCATATTACAGTCATTTATGAGAATATTTTTGGCATTTAGGAACAAACTATGAGAAACCTTTTTTCTTTGTTCTATTTATAGAGAAACCTTGCATTGCACGTTCCTTTTATAAATACTTTTGCAATGTGCTTATGCCATCCTTTTCTCTGCAGGAATATCATTCTAACGGCTGATTCGTTCAACCATCGCAATACGTTTGCAAAAGATCTCAGAGCAGCATTTGGTGGAAATTTTTGCATCAAGGGGACACTAAGTGCGGACACTCTTTCCTATTACTATTTGCACCTGAAAACCACCTATCTGAGAAATGGTCCATTCAGAAGTTTCAACATAGTTGAATACACTGGCTACATGGGAGATGACTATTGGGTACTAAATGAAGAGGTAAGTTGAATCGAATATTAAGGCTCCATGGCAATGGTATCATCATTGTACCTTCCTGGACCTTCGTAAAGGGGCATGAGTCAACCAAATATTGTAAGTATCGTTATGAACTATGAACTATGAAGTGTTGATTGATCTGCTAGAGTTACCTACGTCATGACGATAGGATTTTTTTCCTCGCAATTGTAATTTTTCTTTTGCGTTTAATTCCTTAGTTAATTGTTAAGTGTCAGTCATTGTGGGAACTTCTTGCAGAGTGGCACAATAATTGTATTGTTGTAAGATCGTTGCGATAAGCAATAAATGGAGGAAAATGTTTTCACCAATTAAAGGGAATGTAAGCATATATAAGTGGCTCAAGCCACTTGCGGTCAAATTCTAGCCAATCAAATATCACTATTTCCTGTTAACAAAGCGGCGTATGGCACAGCCTATTGTCTTTGCACGGCTATTTTTATCAAAGGCTTGTATAGATTGCTTAGATTCCCTTTAAAGTCGACGAATAGTTGCAAATGCTTTAAAACTATGCTTCTACATATTTTTCGCAGGTCCACATCTCTGGAAGACGCATACTGGGTCATGATGAGCAACGCTACTTCTTGGTGGTTGCGGAAGAAGGAGAAACCCATTTGCCAAGGGAAAAAAGAGCAAGAGCAACATTAGACTTGAATAAAAGTCTACTTCAAAGCCAAAACGTTTGCCTCCAAATAAATAGAAGGTAAATGACAATATCTGCTTTACACACTGGGGGCACGATTTGCAAGAGAGGCAGTTACGAAATCTCCTTTACCCCAAGTTTTGAACACTGTGACCCATCAAAATTTAGTTACGATCCAACCTAAGGAATTATACATTAAGTTCAAAATTTGTAAAGGGTTATCATCAGCACCGCACCCTGTGGTAGCAAGTATCTCTTCAGTTCATAGGCGTAGGAGATAGGGGACTGGGGGCTGGGGGGCTGCAGCCCCACCCCCAACGTCAAAAAATTTACAAAAATCAGCCATAATCGGGCAGAAATCCGTCTCAAGTCAGGCAAAAAATTCTTAAACAATGGATTATTTGACGGGCAGCCCCCCAAATTTATCTCCCCCTACGCTGATGCTTCAGTTGCTTATGAAGAGCGACTTCTCAAATTTCTTGAATATCTATGTAAGAATCAAATTTGCAAAGGACGACTATAGTCTTGAATTATTGATTGTAACATCCATAAACGTATGATATCTTCTCATTAAGGTTTGCAGACAGCACAGCACTATTCACGGTCAATTGCGAATCTCTTCGAATGGCAGCAGCCTTCGCCTTGGGGAGGATACTTCGGACAAGTTTTGCAAGCCGAAGCAGACAAAAAAATGGTTTGTTGAAATTTATTTTACGTTTTCGAAAATGAAAGTAACAATATTAGGTCAGTATTTTTCATCGTTAAACCTCTTTATTGAAGAAAACAGATGAAAGTTGTTTGCAATCGGAATGTTGAAGTTTCTTTCAAAGTATATTGCTAGGGACACCTTCAATGTACTTTACAAACTTTATGCAAGACCCCACTTAGACTATGGTCAATGGTGATGTGATTTAACAAATTCCATAAACTTATCACTGGTAAATACGGACTAAAGTGACCTTTCAAACTTTCAGGCGAGAGCAATGTTGTACTTCTACATGGTGAAGAAATGAACGTTGGCAAAACCGTTAGCCAGGAAATTTTAAACTATGGACAGGGAGCCAACAAACGAGAACATCTGCTTTTCGTGACTGGTGGATGTCCGCATTCAGTGGGAACAACATTGTGAGTACATTTGCATTCCTCTGTAGGACAGTTTTGAGTGCAGCAAATACCCGCAAAATAGAAATCATTTTTTAACAAACCTCAGGCTGATTTTGTCGTGAAATTAAATTTTTTTTATGAAAATAGTGGTTTCCGTTGCATTGCAAAGGGAAGGCATTTTCTTGAAGCAGAAACAGTTCAAAATTAAAAATTTAATTTGTCTGCTGAAATTTTTAATATAGTTTTACACTAAATATATCAATAGTTACTCCAGCAGTCCGAGTAGTTACCAGGAAACCCCAAAATATCAGGTATCAGATCAGCTTCTTCCTTCATATACAGGCACTGTGATGCTCTTTAATCGTCCTTCCCTTATCAGGAAAACTTTGATTGGGGAATGCAGCAAATGATGCCGATTCTCGTTTCTTCTCTTAGGAAAATGCTCAACAAGCTCTCAACGATGACGAAGTTTTTGATACACATCAACGACATAAAGTCTATGAATTCAATAGACGAATTTCTGCTGCATTTTTATGAAGGTCTGCCGCAAGGCTCCTTAAGCCAAGGAATGGTTTCCCCACAGTCATGTGGGATGACGCTGTCCACTAATGATGCTGAAACACACAGGTATATTTTGCAAATATTGCTCAGCAAAGCACATATCACCAAGGGGTGTATCACTCTACTGTAAAAGTGTACGAGACTGTTTGCAACAACAGGATTTTTATGAATTTTTATGAAGTTTTCTTGGAAACAAAAGAATTTACGAAAAGTGTGCACGATTTTTACAGAGTCGTACGCCCCTCGCACATCATGCAAGCATATCATACTGCCAAGACCTTAAACAGCAAGCAAAACACAAACCTCCACAAACTTAATTGATTCTGCATTGCTTTCTATATATCAAACAATGCCAAACTCTACCATTAACAGCATTTGATTTTGATAAGCCTATTCAGCGTACCTTCTTCCAGTTGCTGAATCAGAAAAGTAATGATATTCTTGGTCAAGATCATTACCTTTATGTATTTCTAATCAAAACATTTATTTGAGGCATTTCATTTTTATAGAATACGAGGAAGAATACTTGCACTAGAATACACAAAGGATCGCAACTTCCCTAATAATACAGCAGCCATAATGGAGTTTCGAGAAGTGGCAAGAGAATATTGTGTAAGTACAAAGTTTTATCAACCATCCTCTTATTAGCCATTAGATATGTGCATGCAAAACTGTTCTATAAATAACAAGAAAAGAAATGATAATAACAGCAAAGACCTCGGTTCCCCCGTGCCCCGTTTGAGAAACAGTAGTACAAAAGTGAAATTACCGAAGCCCTCTTCAAGTATTGGAAGTACGATGAGGATATGGATGCTAAACAGCTTTCTTTGCAATAGCAATCACAGTTTCTTTGCAGTATGTTGGGTTATAATGTAAACAGTATGTAGTCTAGCGGAGGATATACTTATTTGCGATTTTGGTCTAGCCACAGTCTAGCCAACGGTACCATTCATTTTGAACTTTTGAATATGCTCGCGGCAGACCACCCGAAATTTTGCCAAGAAAAAAAATGGTTTGATTCTAAAGGATGCTGATGAAAAAATCGTTTTCTTCGACAGGGTTTCCTTACGGCTTGGGCCATACAATTTGGAAGAAAGTGGGCAGCTAGCGAAGAAGCAAGTTGCACGGAAATCGAAGAAGTGCTGAAGCAATGCATAACTGACAAGCATCAAAGGTGGTACGCGCAGTTGGCAACCGTCCTTTACACGAAGCACATGGTAATATCTTTGTCACTTACTTAGGCCTTACACTTCCGATATCAAAAGTCCTGTCACTCAATAGCCCAATTTCTAGTCGGGATACCTGCCTGCTGTTTCCGCTTCCTTCCACCTGTTACTTTGTTTTTGCATATATCCAAATGAAGTGCATAGGAAGAAATTGAAATAAGGAAATCAAATTACAAGTACCTGTTCTATACTCACTTTCTTCCAATCAAAAGAACGAATTATCAGCCAAAACACGAAGTAAATGCTTTGACATAAGATATAACTTATTAACCATTCGTTGCGTGAAAGGTCAACAATAGATATCTTTCTTCTCTTCATAGTATTTTCGGAGTCTGGATAGAGGTGACGACTTGGTGCAGTCAGTGAAGAGCTGCATGAAAACTTACCAACCCCTCAGTGGGAAAAACGCCCCATTTATCAAAAGACTGGAGAATGGCATCGTCGAGAAGCTTCAGCGGGGGGATTCAAAGGTGAGACATGGCAAAAGTAGCTTTATAGCAAAATAAACACCAACAATATACACTAGTTGACAATAGATTGATCAATAACCCCATCTGATTGGAACTTCGCTTCAAAAACGCCATCTGGTTTGACCCTCGCTGCTGACTGCTTAAAAATTGAATGGATATATCTGGCAAATGCTCATTATGATGATTCCTTTGTCACGCATTTCAAAATGCAAATCATGGCTCTATAAAAGCTTGTCTCCATTTTGTACCAAAAACAGTACATAACGTAGACCGTATTATCTCGCAAAAATGCTCAAATTTGCACGGGGCTTATGAACATTTTAAAACTCTACAGATACTCACTTGGCTAAACTGGTTTGTCAGTGTTCGAAGAGGCAATGGATACGTCAGCGCATTGGCAATCAAATCGACCACATTGAATGACGAGTTTTCGGACATTGCAGAAAAGGTAACATTTCAAAATGTAATGGGTTCAATTATGCGAGCATATCAATGATAAAGCATTAAAATGTCACAGAAATTCTCAGTAAGTATCGACTGCATTGGTTGATCTTTCATATCCCTAAAACTAGTTTCGGTTGTTTCCCT
>REGL01001924.1:18400-54774 GCA_004194395.1 Aurelia aurita complex sp. Pacific
AAAAAAAAAAAAAAAAAAAAAAAAAAAAAAAAAAAAAAAAAAAAAAAAAAAAAAAAAAAAAAAAAAAAAAAAAAAAGACACTGAGAAGTTAAACTTATCAAGCAATGCCCTCTTGGAATGACCACACCTTGTGATTCTTTTAGCCTGGAAGTACACAGAGTTGGCCAGGGACATAGGAAGCATCTCCAACTCGAGGGGGCACGACACTTCAAGGGCAGTTTTTTCATTAAGCTAAGGGGGCATTTCCTGGAAATAAAAAGGGCACTTCTGTGTTTATTGCAAAATCTTGGGGGGCACGTGCCCCCAGGGCACCCTGGTTCCTACGTCTCTGAAGTTGGTAACTCTTCTCGCTCTAAATAACAGGTTTGACAATGGTGGGGACTCAAACCACCAACCTTCACATTGGTAGTCAGGCATCCTATAGAGCCTTTCCTGCTCTAAATTTACAGTGCTATTGATTGCTGGTGCTCAAATTAATTGCCAATTTATGACCTTGCCAATTTATGACCAAACCAGAGCTAACTGTGAAGTTTTACTATAAAGTGATGAAACTTTTCCGTTGGCAGTTTTCGTAATGACATATAAATTTCACATAAAATGTGTATTTACCTCCTTTTTTCCAGAAACTTTCTTCTTTTTCGATTTTGCCAATTTTTTCCATCGTCTGAATTTTCTTTGAAGATTCTTTATCTTCTCTGATTTCCTCACACAATTTTTGCATTTGTGATGGGGTTGAATTACTGGCATGGTCATAGTTGATTTGTCAGCATTACCTTCATAACTGTCTTGCCCTGCCATTGGTATTTCACTTGAGTGCTCATTTTCAAAATTATTTGATGGCACTTCTACTGCCAGTCTACGTTTCTTCGGTGAGACCTTCAGGGCATGACGAATAAGCTGAATGGAAGAAGAAAAACTATAAAAAAATAGGTGAATGATTTAAAAAATGAAAGCTGCATGTAGGTACACAGTTTTCCTTGTTTAAAACAATGAAAGTGTGTGTAGTTTCCACTACTGTGTTTGTTTTGTAAAAAATAATAATAATGTAAATAGCTACTAGGCCTGAATAAAAATATCTTGAACATTGAAACAAATAGATACAGTCAGCAGTCATTTCCAAGCTCAACTAATTGCAAAAATACTTGCTTTCGACCAAGCCATCCTGGCTCTCGTAAGTAATAAATGCTAGATAAAGGCTCGGTCTTATAAAGCAAACGTAGGCCTTACCTGTCGTTTCTTGCGAGCTGACAGTTTTTTAGGCGAAGCCAAGTTCACGGAATCTCGTGTAGGAATAGATCCTTGAACAAAGTTTCTTCTCCAAGACACTCCTGTCGAATCCTCCAATACCAGTGGTCGATGATAGCAGGATTCTTCGAAATGGGCAGAACAGAGAGAAGCGTGCTTGGATGGATTTTTGAAGGATGGCCTATGTTTTTGGACTAATTTTATCCACTTTTGCCGAACATCGGGATTTTTGGGAAACTGGTGCATTTTTATGGCAGCGCTGTAGCTTGTATTCATGCAGCTTGTATTTCCTGGCCCTCCAGCGACGCAGTATCGGCCACCTCTCCTCTTTTTCTNCATTGAAACAAATAGATACAGTCAGCAGTCATTTCCAAGCTCAACTAATTGCAAAAATACTTGCTTTCGACCAAGCCATCCTGGCTCTCGTAAGTAATAAATGCTAGATAAAGGCTCGGTCTTATAAAGCAAACGTAGGCCTTACCTGTCGTTTCTTGCGAGCTGACAGTTTTTTAGGCGAAGCCAAGTTCACGGAATCTCGTGTAGGAATAGATCCTTGAACAAAGTTTCTTCTCCAAGACACTCCTGTCGAATCCTCCAATACCAGTGGTCGATGATAGCAGGATTCTTCGAAATGGGCAGAACAGAGAGAAGCGTGCTTGGATGGATTTTTGAAGGATGGCCTATGTTTTTGGACGAATTTTATCCACTTTTGCCGAACATCGGGATTTTTGGGAAACTGGTGCATTTTTATGGCAGGGCTGTAGCTTGTATTCATGCAGCTTGTATTTCCTGGCCCTCCAGCGACGCAGTATCGGCCACCTCTCCTCTTTTTCTCTTCCATGACTCTGACTCTGCTTCGATCACTTGCGTTCTCCATCATTTCCCGCATTGTTTTGGTTCGCGCGATTTCTTGCTGCAAACAATCTGACGTCACAGTTCCAAGATCACGTGATCTTGGCCGCGTTTTGTTTGGGGTCACAAAATTGACTAAACCTCTGTAATTCAAAACCACGTAATTACGGAACCACAAATGTTACCGCAACACAATTTTCACAACTGACAGAAAATAACTTGAATTTTGAAATTTCTTATTAAAATAACTTGAATTGTGTCATGTGCTCTTTAACAACAGATTTGGCGAACACATGAGAAATGTCAAACACAAAATTCACCTTANAGAACAGAGAGAAGCGTGCTTGGATGGATTTTTGAAGGATGGCCTATGTTTTCGGACGAATTTTATCCACTTTTGCCGAACATCGGGATTTTTGGGAAACTGGTGCATTTTTATGGCAGGGCTGTAGCTTGTATTCATGCAGCTTGTATTTCCTGGCCCTCCAGCGACGCAGTATCGGCCACCTCTCCTCTTTTTCTCTTCCATGACTCTGACTCTGCTTCGATCACTGGCGTTCTCCATCATTTTCCGCATTGTTTTGGTTCGCGCGATTTCTTGCTGCAAACAATCTGACGTCACAGTTCAAAAATCACGTGATCTTGGCCGCGTTTTGTTTGAGGTCACAAAAATTACTAAACCCTCTGTAATTCAAAACCACGTAATTACGGAACCACAAATGTTACCGCAACACAATTTTCACAACTGACAGAAAATAACTTGAATTTTTAAATTTTTTATTAAAAAAATATATGTCATGTGCTCTTTAAATATTAAAAATCAATGAGATAAAAATTACAGTTTTCTGGTTAGACAACCCTATTCCTAAGATTTTAAGTAGATTTTTGACGCCAGAACCTTGCGAATCCAATAAGAATGCACAGAGTTAAAAGCTTTTTGAAGTTCAAGTTTGTGTGAAAGCTGAAACCAGACACCCCTAACTGAACTGTTTTCCAAAGAGACGTTCTAAAATCGAGGTAAAAGAAGACTGTCCATGTTTAACCTCTTACTGATGTCAGAGCAAACCAAATAGGACTTCAAAAGTAATTTAATTATTTTAACCGTTGCCAAAATTTATTTAAGAATGCAAAGATCCAAAAACATGGAATGAAAACTTAATCAATGAGAGATGGGCCAAGCCAAATTGTGCTCAACAGGATTCCTCCAAGCATCCATAACTTTGATTAAATGTTAGAGAAAGCCAATTTATCGCAATTGCTTTTTAAATTCCATTTGATTTGGTTTGAATAAACAAAATGCTACTTTCACAAAATATGCAATTTAGGGGCATCTGGTTTCAGCTTTCACACAAACTTGAACTTCAAAAGCTCGTAACTCCATGAAGATTTTGCCATTTTGCTAGCTCCTTGTGTCTAAAATTTATCTAAAATCTCAGCAATATGATTATCTTACCATGCAATCTGTTCATTATTTCGTTTTTTCATTATTATTATTTTTCATTCATTATTTCATTAGTTCGTTTTTTAACATTTAATCAAACGTCGAACAATTTTTTGGGACACCCTGTATGTTGTTTATCATGTAGTTTTAGCTGAGAATATTTATGAAATTTGAATTGAAAATGGTAGACTTGGTAGATCCCGAGGGGTTACTTGACCAGGTTTTGGTCGGGAACGTGCCATTGAAGCTTCAAAAACATACCCGTTCCTTATACCAATTTTCCCGAAAAAGCATACCCGACTTTATACCAATTTTCCGAAAAAGTACACCCGAGCTTATACCAATTTTCCAAAAATGTATATCCGATCTTATACTTTAACCAAAATTGTGCAAATCGATACCGTTCCTTATACCAAAATCGCGAAAATCGATACCCTTCCCGATGGCACGTCCCCGTACCCAAAATATGTGAAGTACCCCCCCCCCCTGGGTGGTAGATATGGAATTTGTGTTTAAAATTCTACTCTAAGTTATGAAAGAGAATCAAGGGAGATAAAAGCCCTGCCCGGAAGGAGTCTGGGTATTCTATTATTAGCCTATTGTATTTGATGATTTCGAGACAATCATGGATATTGTTTAGCAAGAGGAACAATAACGTGTGTAGGAGTTTTCAATGCCCTACTTATAGATGACCTCCTCTTAGCTATGTCCATTCACTTTAAACTCTATTAAATTAAACTCTAAAATTATCAAAATGGCAGGTTTGGTAGGCCTCCAAAAGGTAAAAGGTTTGGCACACTTTGAAGAGATTTTCGTTTTTTTTTTTTGGTTTCACTATGGTGAATCCAAAAGCTGCTGTTTTGAATTGGGAAATGTAAGTATTTCCACTGATGCAAAATCTACTGTTTTTAAAATCTGGTATAGGTTTAGAATTACCAATCAAATTGACCCTTATTTAGCAACCCAATGCTACAATTCTCTGATAACGCAACTGTTTTCAACCAGCCGGAAATCCCAAGAAAAGAAAACGAAATGCGACATGAAATTAGGTCATACCTGGCCATTAAACTGCACTACTGTCGCTTGCTGTCCTTGACCATTTGTTGAAGGGATCTGAATAGCCTGCATGCCTTGCATTGGCATACCATCTGCTGAGCTTGCTTGAACAGAAACTGATCCAGGCTCGTTTCCTTCACTACTTGGAGAATCGTCAGTTGCCTCACTTGAGCCAGTGTTACTTTCTTCAAATGGCTCCACTTTGACTGGTGAGTCACTAGATAGGTCATTGAGGAAAACACGTCGTCAGCCAGACAATTAAAGAAGCAAGTCCAGTTTTAACAATGACGATCGTAGAACATCGAGAATAATACCATTCGATAGCTCTCAATGAGAGCTTTCAGATGATGTATGGTTTTATCCATTTTTGAGGACGTCAGCAAATTTAACGTTCATGACGTCATCAAAGTTTATGACGTCATATAAATAAGAACAAATGTATTAGATAACCTTGAATGGTCAAAATTGGTTCTATTGATTGTTATCAACAATTTTGAGGCATTTTCAAGTATTTTCATCAGTCATTAGGGGTTTAAATGAAACAATTACAAACTGATGCAAATAAATGATGAATATATGATATAAATAATAAGCTTAAATTGACATTACATCGCCAATTTTTATTCAGTGATGATTTGGGATACATTCTAGTAGCACTATGAAAGATATTATCAACTAAGAACTTAAATATTGCCAATATTGCTAATAGTAAGCAAAAAGTGCAATTTTCCTCAATTATGACGTCATAGTGACGGCATTGATGTAATGAAGAATTAAAAAAGTAGCCTATTGAGTAGATTTTGTTCCTGTACATCATTGTACTAAGTTTCATCCTCATATCTGCAATATTGGCGAAGTTACGGAGGCCCCCCGGTACTACGATGGTCGTAAAAGCCCGGTAGTAATAGGGTTAATGGTAAAACGTTAAATTCTGATTGTTAATTAAGGTTTGAAAATGTGGCAAAACAGACAGTGTTTACTGGGCCACAGCTTCAACGGTGTCATATGCAAACATGGTCCAAAATGCCAAACCACTCGCAAGTGCACTTAATCCGCAAAAAATTATCATTTTATGACAGCACACAACCACAAACATGCAATTGAAATTTACAGCTTCTAAGTAAGAATGTGGGCTGATTGAGTACAGACAGAATTCAGTCAAACAGGAATTATGGAATTTGGCAGTATTCATACCTCGATATGTCATGGAACTAATATTACAGGTGTTATATGGATAAAGCACACAATAGACCATTTGCCAATTAAGAAAAAGGGAATGGCGCGAGCGCGACCAATTCCGACAGCCCTAGTAACAGTCGGAAATCCGGGGAGTTCTCTCCATTACAGTATAAACGGCAAGCCGACCCGGCCCGATTTTCTGACCCGAAGCTGCATTTGGAGCCGATGCTGGATGGTTACTCAACCAACTTTAAAACAGAAAAAAATTTACTAGAGATGACTCGTTTGCGAGTCTTATCGCGCAATTTGGGGTTCAATATTGCCCCCAGGGGCGGAGCGCAGGGGCCGCGGAAATGGGGCAATTTTTTGGCCGACCCCATTTCGGGCCGTAACTCCGTTTTGCGACGGGTAAACGGCCTCGGCATGTCAAAAATTGACGGGAAACCGTATTCTTTCACTAAAAAACTTTTAATCTCCAATTTATCTCTAAAATTCGCAGAATAACGAGCCTTTCTTTTTTCAAAGCTGTGGGAAAATCCCGAAAATTTCCATTTAGGCCCTTTTTCCTCCCAAATGGATCGTGCTCGTTTTCCTACTAAATGCAGTTGCTAACTCCAGATAAAATACCTTAAAAAGGGTTGAAATAAGATCATCCAAAGGTTTGTTTTCAGTTACTCGATTTATCCATTTCAGAATCAGCCCAAGACGATCGGCCAGTTTTCGTTGATTTTTCAAAATTTTCTCCAAAGTTTTGGACTTATTACATGTGAAGTAAGGGGTCAAGATCAGCTGATCGTTTTTTTATGTACCCTACTCTACAAATCGATCGTGGGAAATGCATCGAATAAGAAATTCTGAAGTGGAGAGGATTCCCCGAATTTCCGACTGTTACTAGGGCTGTCGAAATTGGTCGCGCTCGCCTCAATCCCTTTTTCCAAATTGGCAAATGGTCTAATGGTCTAATGGTCTAATGGCATTTGCCTTTCGGCAAGCAAATGAACGAAGCTAGTTGGAGATGGTGTACATCTCAATCGTAGGAGAAGTAATAGACGAAAGGTGCAACTTCGAAAGTTTTTTGTCTCAAAACCAGAACATGTTTTAATGATAGCAGTTTGAGAGTAAAAATTTTGCGAAAAGAGTAAGCAATACTTACCAAGTTTACGTTTGATCACATCTACAGTTGAATCAGCACCTCTTAGCATGCAGGGTGTCGTAGTGCATACTTGAATATGGTATTTACCAAGAGGCTCCCTAAAAATCATAAATGGTACTAAATTCTGTTTCAAAACTCCAGGCCCTTGGTCTAATATTTGTGCTCGCACGCTATTTTCAAGCAAACCTATCAACAACTAAACATTAATTGTTGGGGATACATGGTACTCCCCATATTGTCTCTCAGCTTTGTTTTTGGGCCAACTTGACAGCCAATCAGCTACGGGGACTATGAACGCATGCGCTGTGGACATAATTCAATCATTCAAATATCTGCAGCCTTGCCATGGCAGTTGCATTGACAACTAGCAGTCGCAGCTCGATATGCGGGAAGCTTTGCGTATATCTTATAAATTCTTAACTGCAGTTCTGTTTGATATATGCCTACCTTGTAGGAAATGTGTTTATTCCCAGTACTGTTTTCGTGATCCAGTACACAAAGTCTGTTCCGTCAAGGTCAAGATGACGTAAGAATAATTTTGTGGTTTCAATTTCGGAGTTGATGTAATACTTCTTGAGGATACTGAAGACTGCCCCTTTTGTCTAAGCCTTTCGTTATGATAGCAAAGTTCATTGCAGATCAACAGCTGGGAAACCTATTACCATGCGCGAGAATCTCTTCGTTTCTTTGCTCATCCTTGTTTGGATTGTGGTTCGATTCTCCGCCACATTCTTTTCACAAACCAAACATGCTTTATGCGCATGATCAAAGGTTTCCTTTTTGGGGGATAACCGTTGCTTTGAACTTTGATGATTCGTATCCCCACCAAATAAGAGATCAGCTGTTATACGAGATGACCACAGGGAACCAGACGGTGTGATTTTTGATTGGTCAATACTAACAGGAGGTAGAATTTGTAAATCCTTGTAACTAAAGAAATTCTAGGGGTACGCAAGATCTCCTAACTCCATTGTTCGTTAGTTTCACAAGCGCGTGATACGTTGCTGTGGTAAAAGTGCGTGATACATTTTTACCAATAAGCAGCAACCAGTAACAAAGGCGACCGAAACCTGTTTTAGGCAACAAAAATATAACACACACAAATATAACACACACAAAACACTAAAAATTTGAAAGAGAGTGGAAGCAAAAAACACGACGTATATTTCAGCACACTTAGGCCTTTCCAACTTACGTTCTCTTCAGTCTGTGGCTAACAAAACACTAAAAATGTACAACATAAAAGAAAAGGTAAAAGTGAGCATACAAGTATATTAAAATTCATAACATTTGGCGAGACCTGAGACCTGCACGAAAAGGCTGATTAAAGTGTTCGAAACAAGACATTGTAAGGACTCATTTTAAAATCAGTGAAATTTTCCGAGCAGGTAGACTTTTGCATAATAAAAGGTTGCTCATCAGCAACCCTCTATTCAAATTCAAAGCGACATTTTCTCTCGTAACAATAGATTTCCAGTCCACTCAGAAAGTTCGACTGAGTGCAAAGTCTACTGAGACTGCAAAGTCTACTGTGTTAATGTTGGCGAGGACTGTGCTGTATGTATGTATGTATGTATGCATGTATGTATGTATGTATGTATGTATGTATGTATGTATGTATGTATGTATGTATGTATGTATGTATGTATGTATGTATGTATGTATGTATGTATGTATGATACAGTATGGAGTCTTTGGAATGAGGTTTTACTTCTTGTCAGCCTTTGTTTTCTTTTTATTTGCTTTCTCCTCTTCTTCTTTTTTTCCTTTAGTTCTTTTCTAATTCCTTTTTTCTTGAAAGAAGCTTTGATCTCTGTACGGTACTTTTCTATTGTTTGCTTGGCATGACTGTGGCAACGAATCTTTATGTACAATGAAATTACCATCTTCAAAAGAACCAATGCATTTTCATTTGAACAACTTTCCGGCCTCAAATTAATAAACTTATTTTGAACTTCAGGACTCTCCTGACTCTCCTGACACACCTGCACAATGTGCTTTGCATTTATGGTAGTTGATGTCACATTTGAATGCTCTCGGAATGTATGCTCAGCAAGAAACAAAACTTCACAATACTTCATCTTAGGGCGCACTAAGCCACCCCTGTTTAAGACTGCAATGAGGTCATTGTTGAAATCCTCAGTAGAATCTTCTGCTTTGAGCTCACCTAACATGGTTATATCTTCATCAAAAGTTGCTTTCTTTTCAAGAGTGCACATTTTTTCAATCATTTTGTGGAACTTTTTTTCAAGTTTGGATATTATGGCACCAGCAATATAGCAGACGACTTCCTTCTCATCTGCTGATAATACAGCAACATGAACATGGACTTCAGCCTCTGCATCAATTTTCTTGCATACCTCTGCATGAAGACAGGTTTGAATGTTAAATAAAAACCATGATATGAAGTCACTTGAAGCATCAAGTTTAGCTTGCATCACGCTTATGATATCTGGGTCAGAGGCAAGTCTGTGGAACTCCTTCCACATGGTCTCTTTTGCAGCTCCTTTGTTATTCCCATTGAAACCTTTAATTGTCAGTTCCAGCTTTGGAATGAGAAATTCCATGCTACAAACATCATCCATTAGCAGTCTAATTTTGCTTCCATAAAGCTGTTCTAACATTGCATCATTCAACATCAAAGTGAGGGAATTGTTTGTGACAGCAGCAAGTGTTTCAATATCAATTAAATTTGTACGACGAATACCTTCTACTGATGTTTCAAGTTTTTTCTTCTCTATTCCTTTCTTGATTCTTCTCTGCACCTTTTTTTGAGAAACGTCATTCTGAATCATCATTTCTATTCCTTTGTCATCACAATATTGTATGGCAACGTCCTACAAGAAAAAGTTAAGATTAATTAAAGCAACTTTTTAATTTAGAGTGTTCTTCATCATGAGCAACAAGAGACTTGATAAGCTTCAACTTTTGAATTATCATGATTAGTCCAAAGCAAATTTGTGGAACCACATGCCATAAAGAACAGGGGCAACAAGATGATTGATTTCTGAGGATGCACATCTTATCATGCAATGAATACACATTTTTTAATTATAAGAATGTTGGACCAGCCCGCAGTACTAAAAGTTTCTTAATTTCACATGAAAATTTCCACTTTTTAGTCCTAAAAGTTTCTTAAATTGTTTCTTATTTTTTGGATGCATAAAATAAATTATGATGTACTTTCTACCACTAAACATAGAAAGAGTCATGTGGGCTCAAACTATAAAGTAACAGGTAATAACAAGGACAGATTTAAGAGCAAATATGAGCATAGATCGAAAGAAGAAGAATATATCTACACATCTGACACGGGCATTTAATTTATTTGGTTCAAGAGCCGATTGAGAGGCGGTTCAATTCTCTTATATTTTTGGGTACAATTAAAGCATTTACCGTTAAGCTTCTGAACCAAAGAAATAAAATGCCCGTGGTAGATGTGTAGATACATTCTTCTTCTTTCGATTTATGCTCATATTTGCTCTTAAAAACAATTTTTGGAATGCAGAACGAGCGCGCTAGCAACCTGGGTTTCAGAGAAACTTTTGCGGCTTTGTTTGTTTTGAATTACTTGTTGAGAGAATGTCCCTTGTCTCCAATCGCTAATCGCTTTGAATTCAGGTGTCAAAAATAGCAACTCATGCTATTGTCTTACAAAATCTGTCCTTGTTACAGGTAATATCATCACCCAATGATAGGGTTCAACGACAATTTTGCCCTGATAATCTTGAATTTAGCTGTGTTAGATTATTAAACTTTTGGCCATCCAGTATTTGTTTCTTATAAACAAATTTATTTCAATATGGTAGGCCTAAATATGAAAAACCTATATGAAAAAAAACATACAATGGGTTTTCAATCAATGCGCATTCCACGATGAAGCTTAGGCCAAATAAAAAGGATTTTACATTCAAGTCAATAAAATTTCAGCAAATTTCCATTGTTTTTAAACAAATTTTGCCCCTGGACGCCGAGAATTTTTTTTGCAAACGCAAACGGAAAAGATCACCAGGCCTAAATAAAAGTGCACAGCACGGGATGCTACTCTCCCCTCTGGCCTAATCTTCGCTTGATCCTTGCAATAATATCTTTAATTTGACTCACCTCGAGCAGATCTTCGTCTTCTATGCCGAAAAATTCGTCGAAATCGATATCACAAGCAACAGAAGCCATATCCAAAGATTCACAGTGGCTTTGTTTCTACTCAGATACTCGTGTCAAACTCATTGCTGCTGCCACCGGAAATGAGCCTTCTTCCCGAAGTCAGAATTTTCGAGAGAACAACATCCAGAACCGCGAAACAAAAGAGCTTATTGTTCCCAGACCTCCGTTGCCCATCCAGTCCTCCTTCTATTATCTATGGTCAAATGAAGGGCAGCAACAAAAAGTGCTCCGTATCCTCAATGCCATCATTCGTTGGGCACATTGGGTTCACTGTATCCCTAAAATTGTGCTTGAATTTGTGAAAATTCAATTTGCTGAGACCGACCCTGATCTTTAAAAGATAACCTAAGCCTATTGGGTCATGAATACCGAAAACAGACTTCGCACGGGGACGAATCATTGACAGAAGCTTTGTTTTAAAGACAGTGACAGAAGGTGTAAGTCTGATTGCTGGATCAAGTTTATTCCATTCAGAGATGCAATTGGGATAGAAACTTGATATAAATTTCTCTGTTCTTGCCCTTATTCGCCCAATAACATCCTGGTTGCGAAGAGAGTAGTTTGGCTGTTGAAGAAGTGGGATTGGCTCCTTTGTATACCATGGAGTGAGATTATTTACGATCTTATAGAATAAAGTAAGGCGTCTACTCCATCTACGGGAACTTAGTGACTCCCAGCCAAGCTCTGCATACAGTTTTTCTCGTGATGATCCTCTACATGTTCCTGTTACAGCAAGTGCAGCAGAATATTGGACAGATTCTAATGTTTCCATTAAATTTGGTAAAATAATGTTTTGACTGAATTTACATACTTTAGCTGGAATATGATACATAACATCCCCGTAGTCCAAGTGGGGTCGTACATAAAGTTTATACAATTCGTTTAGGGTATTCCTGGGCAAATATTTGGAGAGATACTTTAGCAAACCAATGCCCTTTCTCGTTTTAGAGATAGCAGCTTTAAGATGAGCTGAGAAAGAAAGTTTTGAGTCCAAGATAATACCTAGGTGTTTATGTTCATCTACTTTTTACGGGTATGTTGTTGAAGAGGATCACTGGATGATCTATTTCACTTCTTTTCCTTGAAAATAGTACTTCAACAGCTTGCTTTTGCGGATCGGGATAAGATATCCTCCAATAATGGGCCCACTGGCTTATCAGTTTTAGGACGTATCATCGGCAAAAAGTTTAACATTACATTTTAAATCTGCAGTGAGATCATTTATATACACAAGAAAGAATAATGGTCCTAAGATAGAACCCTGGGGCACTCCTGCTAAAATATCCTCCCAATTAGAACACTGCCAATTCAGAAAAGTTCGCTGTTTTCGATCCTTAAGGAAACTTTGGATAAGAGAGAGAAGTTGTCCCGAGAAACCACATCGTTTCAGTTTATGAATAAGACCATCGTGCCATACTCTGTCAAATGTAAATGTTATGTACTCTGTCAAATGAAATTTAATGTAATGTAATATAATGTAATGTAATGTAATGTAATGTAATGTAATGTAATGTAATGTAGCTTATTTTACCGTGCCATTTACAGCACAACAGGTGAGGGAAAGATGCCTGAAAAGTTTTCTTTATTAACCTAGAATACTCTGGCAAAAAGCTCCTAATAGACCCTCCAGCCTCTCCATCAAAGACCACAGAAAGAGTGATATCCCCGTACATATTTATCCGGAATATTCAGTCGAATAGCATTAAAACCTCTATCCTTTTGTAATCAAGGATTTGTAGAGGATGTTGCCCAATGACTTACCTGGACTGATCGAGCAGATCTGGAGAGAGCACGGAGAAGATATAAAAGATGAACAGAGGGATAAGAAGGAGAAAATGCAAAGCAGCAAGAAAGAATAGGATAAATTATATTTAGTAAAGGAGCACCAACAACCATCGAGGTCACCGATAACATTGTACTTATATGAATAGGAGTTCATGTCGCCAGAGGGAGCAGGGAGAGCATGGCAATACAGAAGAAAGGACGAGACAGATGGGCGAAAAAAGGAGATGGTTTGAAAATCCAGGGTGCAAAAAGTAATAGTAAGAGAATCGACGAAGAGTACAGAGCGGTATCAGGAGAGAGAGTGGAAATGACTTTACTGTAAAGCTGGTACAAGTAGCAGCTACAATAAGATAAGACTAAAAATATAACACTTCTAAGACTAAAGAGTTGTGACGACAGAATAAAAGTAAATTAGAGAATAATCATATCAGTGGTTCAGACTCCGAATGAAGAGAATTGCCATGAAAATGTGATGCGAGAAAGGTAACAGAGAACGAAAAATAATTGATAAAATGCACAGGGAGCGAAGGACAAAAAAATGGTAAAATGATAGCGATGATCGATGTGCGGCGGTAAAAAAGGAAATAAGCTGATCTCAACTGTCAGTTTCTAGGGGACGGATTGTCAGAGGAGAAAAGA
Organism: Aurelia aurita complex sp. Pacific; assembly: GCA_004194395.1. Taxonomy (NCBI): domain Eukaryota; kingdom Metazoa; phylum Cnidaria; class Scyphozoa; order Semaeostomeae; family Ulmaridae; genus Aurelia; species Aurelia aurita complex sp. Pacific. Next base: position 31,915 of record REGL01001924.1, read on the forward strand.
AAGGTCGAAGGAAGCGCGATAAAGGAACATTTACAAAATAAATTGAATAGCACTGTTCTGTTTGACGGTAGCACCATTGTGAACACGCAGTGAATCAATTTCCGAAACAAATAAGATATTGAAAAATAAAGTAGAAATGAAATGAAATGAGACAACCGGGCAGAGCTGGTATAATTTGAGTTGTGAAGAATGCACAGCAAAGCAGGGCAAAAGCGTGCAGCTAGGAGAAGTATTGGAGCAACCGTATTTTCCTACAGATCTGTTGCTGAATAGCCCCTTTTCGACCGTAAATTTGCAAAGCAGCTTCAGCTTCGCGTAAATTCGTAACTGAAATTCTAACAAAAACAAAAATGTTTGGAAAAAGAATATTGAAAATTATGATAATGCCATATGCTACCAACAAATATTCTTTTGCGAATTCTAGCCGAAATAATGGCAGTACTAGTGAAGTATGTAGGGTTAAGGTGCAGTAAAAGTTTGAAGGGTAATATAATTCAAAAGAGAGCAATATAAAATGAAGAGAAAGAGGTAATATAGAGATGCGGTATAGCGGGTGCGCAATAAGTTTCGAAAATGGAGAAAGCGCAACAGTTGTTGCAAGCAAGACAAGTGTTGGTTTTCCCGTAGATCCCCCCTCTTTGGGTATCAATTTTCAACCTATTTTAACAGGCCTTTTTGACGAGTGGAATGTGCCCACAAAATTATATAGAAATGGTAAATATCTAAATATCATAATGGTAAATATACCGGGTGCGCCAAAATAAACTATGCACGTTTGGCAGGCCACAATAAATCGTACACTGGACCCATGTTGAAGATTTATGACTGAATCGTTAGCAAAAAGCCTGAATTAGATATTGGAATTTGTTGCAAATTTTTTCATTTTCACTTTTTAGAGCTAGGAGCGAGTTTCTCAAAATTTTAGTTTTCGAAAACACTGAAAACGATCAAAAACATCGATCAAGTTTTCTATAGAATTGAATGGACAAAGGGAGAACTTGTTCGTGGTGATTTGCGATTTAGAAATCGACCAATTGTAATCTGCTGTACGAGAGTTCGTACTAAATCCCCGAATCACCCTGAAAACATTTTCTCTTCGTTCATTCATGTTGAGTCTTTTAAATTTGATCGACGTTTTTTGATCGTTTTCAGTATTTTCGAAAACGAAAATTTTAAGAAACTCGCTTTTAGCTCTAAAAACTGAAAACGGAAAAATTTGCAAAAAATCCCAGTATCTGATTCAGGCTTTTTACTAAAGATTAAGTCATAAATCTTTAAAATCGGTCGAGTGTACGATTTATTGTGGCCTGCCAAACGTGCATAGTTTATTTTGGCGCACCCGGTAGATGGTGAAAAATTTTCTTTCCAGCAAGTTTCTTTGGAGGAGATATTGTGTCAGCTTAAGAGCTTAGATCTTGTGAAAATATTAACTGAACACTCAGATTTGTTTGCCCCAACGATACCACTCTTCATCAATGAGAGTATAGACACAAGCAAATTTCCAAAAAGAATCAAAGAAAGGAGACATTACATCTCTCTTTAAGAATAGTGAGGCCTTTGCGAAAAAGAATTACAGGCCTATAACAGTCTTACCGGCTATATCCAAAATTTACGAGAGAACATTTTCAGGTCAAATTGTTCATTACATGGAAAATATCTTGTCTCCCTATCTTTTTGCGTATCATAAAGGCCATAACACCCAACATGCACTCCTTAGATTGACAGACAAATGCAGATCTTTCTTAGATACGAAAGGGTTCGCAGGCGCAATTCTAATGGACCTTTCGAAGGTATTTGATTGTCTGAATCATGAACTCCTCGTTGCAAAGCTTGACGTTTACGGTTTCAGTAGATCTGCCCTAAAACTGGTTCATGACTATTTTTCGAATGGGAAAGAGCGAGTTAAGGAAAATGGGTCATTCAGTTCCTTGCAGGAATCAATTAAGAGGGTACCACAAGGTTCTGTGTTGGGACCCTCCTACTTAATGTATTTATAAACGACCTTTTCTTTCTGGTGGAAGAGACTGAGATTTGCAACTACGCTGATGACACAACTTTCTATATGTGCGGCCATGAACAGAGCATATTGTCTCTAGCCTTGAAACAGATGCTCAAAGCTCTCTAAGTGGTTTCTTGATAACAGTATGAAACTAAATGCTGACAAATGTCATCTTTTGATTTTTGGGGAGAAAAGCACTGACGTATCAGTGAATATTGGTGCAACTATGATAACAGAATCTGTCGAAGAAAAACTTTTGGGAGTGACACTGGATAAGAACCTTGATTTCAAGAACCATGTAAACACACTTTGTAGGAAAGCTGGACAGAAGTTGCATGCACTTGCACGTATTTCAAACTATGTGGATGTTGAGAAACTGAAGATTATCATGAACGCCTTGTTATCTCTCAGTTTAGCTATTGTCCTTATCTCTCAGTTTAGCTATTGTCCACTTGTTTGGATGTTCCATGATAGGTCAGTTAAAAACAAATAAATACAATCCACGAAAGAGCCCTGAGAATCGCATATAAAGATAGTTATTCAAATTTCGAAGATTTACTGAAAAAAGCAAACACAGCGTCCGTTCACCACAAGAATTTACAGTTGCTTGCTACTGAAATTTTTAAAACTCAGAGGAATCTCAATCCAAGTTTCATGAATCAAATCTTTGTAGAGAAAGATACTAGATACACCCTTCGTAGTGGCAGAAATATTTTGGCACCAAAACCAAACACGACAGGGTATGGTATCTAAAATGCACGTTTCCTTGGACCTTGCAATGCCATCTTCCATAAAAGAGTCCCACACGTTGAACAGTTTCAAAAGAAACATTAAAAGCCACGAGCTTGCTTGCAACTGCAGATTATGTAAGCGCTATATTGATAATCTAGTTTTCCTGTAGTTGTCGCATATCCTTGTAAGTAGTTTTAACAATATCAACAGGTATTTAAGTTTTGGTTGGTATTAATTAGCTATAGCTAGACCAGAAGCCAACCTAAAATAAAGAAATTATTTATTATTATCATTATTATTATTATCATTATTATATCTTTCATTTTTCATTTCATTTTTCATTATTTTTCTATGGTAGCCCCGTCAATCGAGAGGAGTGCTTTACAGAGGGCCGTGTCAACTTTACAATATTACCAAAGATTACTAAAAAATTACCTATATTTACAATCTAAAAAGATGAATGAAAAATAATAGTGTTAGCCTGAGAGAGGCAAATTACTCTTCAGCCTTCTTTTAAAAATGCCAAGGAAGGGTGCTCGTTTGATATCCAAAGGAAATTCATTCAAAGCCTTTGCACCTCAGAAAGATATAGCTTTCTGCCTATTGCAAGTTTTCATCTTTGTAACAAGGACATCGGCAGTGGCATTGCGCAAATTCATACTGATATCACGCACAGAATGCTTCTTAAAAAGGTTTGAAAGATAGCCGGGTGCAAGACCTGACAATGCTTTGTATGTGATAGTAGCTGTCTCGCACTTTGTCATTTCCGTAACTGTTGGCCAATTAAGTTCCTTGATCAAATTTGAAGCGGATACATCATAGCTACTATTGGTGACAATTCTTGCAGCTCGATTTTGCAATTTTTATTTGGTTTGCAATCTGGTTTCACTGCAGCCTCCCGGAAAAGAACAGCAGTAACGGAAGTGTGGCTCTACGATGCCATGATACATTTTGATTGAGGTATCCTTAGGTACGAATTTCTTGGCATATTTCAAAAATCCCAGAGCACGAGATAGTTTGCTACATAATAATTTCGTGTTCCGATGCCAAGCGAGGCTATCATCAAGTTGGACTCCTAAATATTTTACATTTTTAACGTTGTCAATTTCAGCGCCATCAATAACAAATATTGGGGTCTCTACTTTATTGTCAGCAATCTTTTTTAGGTTTGGTCGAGAACCTACAATCATTGCATGTGTCTTTGTGACATTTACTGACAGTTTGTTCCCCTGTAACCATTTCTTTAGCCGATCGAGATCATTATTAAGTGCATCATTCAAATCGTTGATATTTTTCGAGGAATGTGAAATACTTGTGTCATCAGCATACATTGTCACACTGCATTTACGGAGAGACATTGGGAGATCGTTAATATTAATTAGAAAAGGGGTGGATCAAGACATGAACCCTGTGGCACTCCGCAATCAACCTTCTGTAAACTTAACCTTGCCATTAACCTTGAAAATTGACGTCGGTTTTGCAGATAGGACATAAATCAAGAATGCTCATGACCATCTATGCCATATTTTTTTAGTTTCAAAAGTAAAATTTGATGATTAACGGTATCAAAAGATTTTTTTAGGTCGATAAATACAATCGCAGTGTATTTCTCGTTATCCATACTTACATACCAATCGTCAGTACTATTTAACAAACAAGTAACCACAGAGTGGAAAGACCTGAAGCAAGACTGATGTGAGAAAAGGAGCTTGTTTTTATCTAAGTATTCGTAAACCTGGTCATAAACCAGATTTTCGAATACTCTAGACAAGAAAGGGAGAACCGATATCGGTCTGTAGTTAGAGCAATCACCTTTTTGGCCACTTTTGAATAAAGGGGTAACTCTCGCATCCTTCCGTGAATCGGGAAAGCTCCCAGTTGCTAGAAAAAGATTGAAAATGTACCGAAGCGACTCAGCTATGACCGGGAGACCAGCTTTCAGAAAGAAATAAGCAATACCATCAGTATAAAATCCCGTCGATGATTTGAATTAGCCTAGAGCTTTTTCAACCTGCCGAATACCTATAAGCTGGAAATGAAACTGGGATTTCTCTTCGTTAACTGAATATTCATTTTCTTAAAGACAATTTTTCTTGTACGGTATTTTACTGCTGAGTTTGTTGCCAACATTGCAGAAAAACTCATTCATTGATTCCGCGATACCTTTACCACTTAAGACTGCATTTCCACCAATACTGACAGATGAGATATTCGTGGTCTTAGATTTGTTGTCTATAACCTGGTTAATAACTTTCCATGTACTTTTAAGATCACCCTGATAAGAGGTGATCTTATTTGTAAAAAACTCACGTTTCTTCAGTCAAGGTTTAATTTATTGACTTTGTTTCTCAACCGCCTACATGCCTGATGTAGAATTTCAGATTTAGAACGCACGGCTTGTTTACGAAGCTTATCGCGACTGGCAGACAACTTCCAAAACTCTTTTGTGAGCCAAGGGGAAAATCTTTCGGACACCCGTTTATTGCTTTTTTAAAATAAGTGAAAATATATTGGACCAATGTTCAACGACGACATTAATGTCCTCTCTGTATTGGAAACAATACCCTTCCAATCAACCGAAAGCAAGACATTCAAAAATTCAGTTTAGTTAAAATTTTTCATACTCCTTGTCGAAATACTCTTATGCTGCTTCTTTAGAGAACCACGAAATTTTCTGATACCACAGACCAAATAATTGTCGCTCAGGCCAGTATGGTGAACGCCTGATACTACATTATTTGATTTGTTTGTGGTAGCAACATGATCTATTAGGGTAGAGGTTGTAGTAGTTTCTCTAGTGGCAGTCTCTATCAGCTGGTGAAAACCGAAAAGATTATACCGGGTGAGCCAGAAAAAAGTTCCCACTTTTGAAAATTCATAGCATCAAGAGTACTAAATGGATTTGAGTGAATCAATATTTGCTTGACAGCCAAAATATCGAAGTATTTTTGTGATTTTTCTCGCGTTCTTAAGAGCATTGGAAAAATTGCTAAATTTAAGCTTACAAAAACTTGATGGTTGCAAAATGACTGAAAAAGGCCTAAAATGCTTGATCAAATCATAAAGGACTCCTCGCTCAGAACAACAGAGAAAATGCAATTTCTCATGGGTGAGAGATATCGTCTGCACATCTGTTGCCATGGGATTGAAAATCTTTAGTATCTGTTTGAGAATCAATTTCTTGTAACTCTTGAGAGAGGTGAAACGCATGTGCGTATTGTTCTGTGTGAGGAGAGTCCTATCGATTTGATCAAGTGCTTTAGGCCTTTTTCCGTCATTTTGCAGCCATGAAATTTTTGTAAAGTTGAATTTACTTATATTTGCAGTTCTCGTAAGAAGACGAGAAAAATCTCAAAAATACTTTGATCTTATGGCATTCAACTAGAATTTGAATCATTCAAATCCATGAAGTACTTGTGGTGCAACGAATTTTAGAAAGTGGGAACTTTTTTCTGGCTCACCCGGTACATTTGTAATAATCGATTTGAGTGCGATAGGAGATTGATGTCCTCGAGGAAGATTAGTTAGGCAAGAAGTCACAATTAGTGTCACCCAAAATGATGATCTCTTTCCCTAACTTGTCGAGAAACTGCAAGGTATTCTCGAGATCATTAAAAACTTAACTCGACACATCAGGACGATACCAAGCAAGCACAACAAAAGGTGCCGAGCGGACTGGCTTCAGTTCTATATACAGTGCCTCGAGGGAGGACTTTGGAGTATCATCCCGAACTGTAATTTATCAATAAGGGCATCGTTAACCCTATAGTGTAAATTACACGTCCTATTTTGGTTGGGGGGGGCAAAAAAGCCCCCCCTACCTAACTCTTGACTGGAAATAGATAGAGCAACCAAATTTGGTGTACTAATAGCCCCAGGCATGTACTTTATGAAAATATAAAAAGTAACCTAAAATTAGCCGCCATTATTGCTTGCGTCAGCATTTTTCTTTGTGTGGTCAAGAAAAGTGGCAAAATCGGTAAAAATCAGGGAAAATGCGATAAAATTTAATTTGGAGCATAACTTTCATCCAAACATGAAAATTATGATAGATTACACCAAAGAGCACTACCCTGCACAATATCTTTGCAAAATATTGTAGTTTTGCTACTTTTTTCGCTAAAATTAACATTTGAGAATTGGCGATTTTGACAAAGTCAGGTCCAGAAAATTGTCTCCCTCCCTCTCATTTGTCAAAATATTTTCGTAACGTATTAGCCTCGTTCTTAGGTTTGAAGTCCTGATGACTTAGCCTCGTTTTGAGATTATTTACAAAGTTGGTTTTTAGCGTGCCTTGAGCCTGCTCTCTCGTGTCTTGCTCGGCTCGATATATAACATATTGGCGACGAGAAATGGTTTCAGATACTCACATTGTTTTAGTGGATACAATCATGGATTTGATGAAAGATTGTGGTTGTTTGTTGAAACAGAACACGAATTTTAGGCCAGTTCAGTGAGTTGACTGGTGGAGACAAACTCAGCCTTCTTAGGCCCATGTTTTTTTGCTTAATGCTGACGTGGCATTAGCATGGCACAGGCGCTAGGACAGGTAGGTCCTTACTGTGAAGGGAAGGAGGACTGGGCTTATTATGTGGAAAGATTGGAGCAGCTTTTCATTGCGAATGATATTACTGATGCACCCAAGAAAAGGGCTGCATTTTTGAGTGTAATTGGACCCCCAACATATTCGTTATTGAGAAATTTGATGACTCCAGATGTTCCTTCAAGTAAAACTTATGATGAGCTGAAGGCTACATTATCTGCTCATTTTAAACCAAAGACTTTGGTGATAGCAGAGCGTTTTCGATTCTACAAGAGAAATCAACATAAAAGTGAATCTATTTCAGATTATATTGTTGAGCTGAAAAAAACTGGCAAGTGCTTGTGACTTTGGAGAATTCCTGTCAATTGCATTGCGTGACCGGCTTGTTTGTGGTTTGCGTTCGGAGAGCATTCAAAGGAAGCTTCTAACAGAAATTGATCTTACCTTTGACAAGGCAGAGAAGATCACTGTTGCAATGGAATTAGCACAAAGGAATGCAGTTGATTTACACTCATCAAGTTCAAGTGGTGGAATAGGAGTTAACAAAGTTAAGCATAAGCATAAAAAGAGAGCAAAAGCAAGTGCTTCAGGATCCAAACAAAGCACAGAGTGCTGGCGGTGTTGAGGAGATAAGTATAATGCAAATGATTGCAAATTCAAGTCATTGAAATGTTTTAATTGTTCAAAACAAGGTCATTCTGCAAAGAAGTGTAGAAGTGAAAAGAGGAAAACTGTACCGGTTGAGAAAACAAGTTATCTTGGTATGTCATCAAGTAATGTTGGGAATAGTGATGAAGACTTACATACAATCTATACTTGTAGAGATGATGCCAAGGCTACTTTGCAGGAAACAGTTTCTGTCAATAGTATTCCTTTAACCATGGAAATTGACACTGGAGCAGTAGTTTCAGTTGTTGCAAATAGATTTTGTGAGAAATACCTGCCACATGTGCCCTTATCTTAATTTTCAAAGCAACTTCAGTCTTATTCTGGTGAGGTTCTTGCAACTAAAGGAGAAATTTTGGTTGATGTTGAGTTTAAAGGACAAAGGGCTAAGTTACCATTGGTTGTTGTTGATGGAGACAAACCAGGTTTGTTAGGAAGAAACTGGTTGATGGAAATTAAGCTTGATTGGAATCAGCTGTTTGTGGTAAATTATGGTGTAAGTGAGGTGATTTTGAAAAAGCACAAGTTTGTGTTTGGTGGTCAGCATGGTGTTATACAGGGGTTCAAAGCAGATTTACTTCTAAAGGATAATGCTAAGCCTGTTTTTAAGCAGGCCCGTCCTGTTCCATTTTCTTTGAAGGAAGTTGTGGAGAAGGAACTTGATCATTTGACCAAAAATGGTATTATGAGCATACAGTTCAAATCCTTACTGGTTGCTGAAGCACGCGGAAATCATCCAATTTCACGGTGCTCAGCCAATCAAATCGCCTCTTTCTAACCACGTGATATCAAATCAGTCGTTGGAAGGGAATTCTTGAGTACCCTCACTAAAATTGAAATGGCTACTAAGTTACAATAATTACATGCAATTTTTTTGAAAAATCGGTAGAAGGGATGCCACTCTGCAGTTTGTAGCGTGCTCAGACAAATATCTCATTTGGAGCCGAAACTGTATTCATTTTCCGGTCGACGAATATTGACCTTCGCTAAATCATTGATAAAATTCGCTACAAATAAGATATAAGGATAAAAATCTCAGCGATTATGGACATTGCCCTAAGAAACAACCTAAACACTTTCCCTTCTTTTAAATATGAAAATCGCAGGCGAATTTCAGCGATTTCTGTCAGAAATCTCTTTTGGGCCTAAGCTTCTCACCGATTAAACCTCATACGTTGGCCCCAATAAGGCTTAGTTTGTATTCTTGAGCTAAACGATTCACTTACCAATGACTCCAGCATCAATTTGACTTCATTTTCAATCTAATGTCTCCAAATTTTGTTCAAAAACATCCAATCTTGAGCAATTTCTGCAAATTTGTCTCGTTCCGTATTTCTCTGCAAGCGCAAGTAACCTGCTCGAATGTCGCAATCGCTAGGTTGTTGTGATACAAAGTAAAGCGACTCGACACAGTTGATGCACTCATGAACAGATTTGGCACGTCTGTCTTTCTCAATTCATTCAAATGGAAACAAAAGGGATAAAACTTTTTTTGGCTGTTGGGTTATTAATGAATAGATTTTACACAAAACAACAGACAAATTGTTTTTTGCGCTGCACGTTTACAGCTTTGTTCCTTTTGTTTGATTGCATTGATTCAAGAATAGATTCGACAACAAAATTTGCTTTCAAAACTGCTTCTTGCTTTGCTATTTGTGTACAATATATTCATTAATGTACCAAACAGCCAAAAAGTGTTTTATCCCTTTTGTTTCAATTTAAATGAATTGAGAAAAACAGACGTGCCAAATCTGTTCATGAGTGCATCAACTTGTCAAATCGCTGTACTTTGTATCACAATAACCTAGCAATGTTACATTTGAGCAGGTTACTAGCGCTTGCAGAGAAAGACGGAACAAAACAAATTTGCGGAAACTGCTCAAGATTGGATGTTTTTGAACAAAATTTGGAGACATTAAATTGAAAATGAAGTCAAATTGATGCTGGAGTCATTGGTAAGTGAATCGTTTCGCTCAAGAAAATAAACTAAGCCTTATTGGAGCCAACGGATGTGGTTTAATCGGTGAGAAGCTTAGGTCCAAATGACATTTCTGACAGAGATCGCTGAAAATTTCCTGCGATTTTCAAATGTAGAAGAAGGGAAATTGTTTGGGTTATTTCTTAGGGCAATATCCATAATCGCTGAGATTTTTATCCTTATATCTTATCTGTAGCGAATTTTATCAATGTTTTAACGAAGGGCTATATTCGTCGACCGGGCAATAAATATAATTTTGGCTCCAAATGAGATATTTGTCGGAGCACGCTACAAACTGCAGAGGGGCATCCCTTCTACCGATTTTTCAAAAAAAAATTGCATGTAATCATTGTAACTTAGTAGCCATTTCAATTTTCGTGAGGGTACTCAAGAATTCCCTTCCAACAACTGATTTGATATCACGTGGTTAGAAAGAGGCGACTTGATTGGCTGAGCACCGTGAAATTGGATGATTTCCGCGTGCTTCAGCAACCAGCAAGAATTTGAACTGTATGCTGGTATTATGACAATAGTGATGCAAAGTGAATGGGCTTCTCCAATAGTGGTGGTTCGAAAAACTGATGGTAGGATCAGAATATGTGGGGACTACAAAGTTTCAGTGAATCCAGTGTTAGATGTTGACCAGTACCCATTGCCTAACATTGAAGATATATTTGCAACAATTTCTGGAGGGGTTTATTTCAGCAAATTGGACTTGTCCAATGCATATCAACAGTTAGAACTTGAAGAAGATGCTAAACATGTCTTAACCATCAATACTCACAAGGGGTTATTCAGAATAGAGAGGTTAAATTTTGGCGTCTCTAGTGCCCCTGCCATATTTCAGTCAGTCATGGACAGGGTGTTGTCTGGTGTGAAGAGAGTTTTTTGTTATTTAGATGATATTCTGATCACAACCACATCTGTTGAGGAGCATAAGAGAGTCTTATCAGAGGTTTTGCAGAGGCTGGAAAGACATAACATTAAAGCTAAACCCAGTAAATGTGAATTCTTCAAGTCTACTGTCAAATACCTTGGGTAAAAGATAGACAAAGAAGGACTGCATCCAACTGAAGAGAAAGTAAGGGCCATCATTGATGCCCCTGCTCCAGCAAATGTTACAGAATTAAGATCCTGGCTTGGATTAATTAATTATTATGGAAGGTTCCAAAGGAGTCTTGCCTCTATTTTAGGCCCTCTGCATGAGGAAGGATTAACTTGGAAATGGTGAGAGGCATGTCACAAAGCAGTTGATGCTTGTAAAGCACATCTAAGCAGTAGTAAGGTACTAGTGCATTATGATACAGCTAAACCTCTAAAGCTGGACTGTGATGCATCTAGTTGTGGGGTAGGAGCTGTGCTATCACATGTGATGGAAGATGGTTCAGAAAGACCAATAGCATATGCTTCTAGAACATTAAGTTCAAGTGAAAGAAATTATGCACAGTTAGAGAAAGAAGCCTTAGCAATGATTTTTGGGGTAAAGAAATTTCACAAGTATCTCTATGGGAGAACATTTACTTTGGTGACAGATCATAAACCGCTTACTTCTATTCTTGGTGCACAGTCTGGTATTCCAACACTAGCAGCAGCTAGATTGCAACGATGGGCTTTGATCCTTGCAGCCTATCAATACAAATTGTTGTACAGAAAATCTAGTGATCATGCAAATGCTGATGCACTTTCTAGATTACCAAGTGGAAATTCAAAGGAAGGAGAAGCGCCATCAGTGTGCCAAGTTAAGTATACTGATTCTTTGCCGATCTCAGCCAAAGATGTTCAGCAAGAAACAGGGAAAGATCCACTTTTGTCAAGGGTTCTTTCATTTGTTTTGAATGGATGGCCAGAAGTTTGTGACACTGAAGAATTAAGGCCATATTTCAATCGCAAATTGGAACTGTCAGCAGAGCAGGGTTGTGTGTTGTGGGGTACAAGGGTGATTATTCCACCAAAGTATAGAAATAGAATGCTCGAAGAGCTGCATGAAACACACCAAGGTATCTGCCGTACCAAAGCTTATGCAAGAAGCTATATCTGGTGGCCAAGTCTGGATTCACAGATAGAAGAATATCTCAAAAGTTGTGAAAGCTGTCAGATGTTTCGAAATAAGCCAGCACATGCGCCATTGCACCCTTGGAAGTTTCCAGCAAGAGCCTGGCAAAGAATCCATATTGACTATGGAACATTCGACAAAAAGATGCTTTTGATTGTTATCGATAGCTATTCCAAATGGATAGAGGTGCACGAGATGTCAAGTACCACCAGTGGTGCGACAATAGATAAGTTAAGGTACATGTTTGCAAGCTATGGATTGCCAGAGGAACTTGTTTCCGATAATGGTCCACAATTTGTGTCCGAAGAATTTGACATGTTCTTAAAGAAGAATGGAATAAAACACACTCCCATTCCACCTTACCACCCTGCAAGTAATGGTGCTGCAGAACGAGCAGTTCAGACTGTAAAGCAAGCTTTAAACAAGATGTGGCTAGATCATAAGAGAAATGATACTTCAATTACCTGGTCAAGAAGATTAGCTGATTTTCTATTGACTTACCGTTCCACGCCACACAGCGTCACAAAACAAGCTCCATCAGAGTTATTCATGAAGAGATTATTGCGTACTCGTTTAAGTTTGGTAAAACCAAACTTAGCTAGTGCTGTAGAAGAGAAGCAGCATTAACAGATCAGGTATCATGACAAAAAGGGGGTGAAAAGTCGTGAATTAAGAGTAAATCAATCAGTGCTTGTAAGAAATCACAGAGATAGCAAGGAGAGATGGATCCCAGGAATCAAAGTAAAGAAAAAGGGACCTCTAACTCATTTGGTTAAATGTGGACAAAGAATAAGGTTTGTGCATATAGAGCACCTCTTAAGTAAGGAAATTCCACCAAAAGAGGTAGCAGAAGAATTACCTGTTATTCCAGATGTGTTACCTCCAATTAAATTTGAGAAACACACGACGAAAGAGTTATCAAGCATAGAGATTTGCCCAGTAAAGAGACTTATGAGAAAGTAGAGTTACAGGTTGAGCCAGAAGTTCAGAAGTCTACTCAGGTGAGAGTAGAAAAGACTCCTGAGGTGAATTTGTCATCAGCAAACACTCCTGAAAGACGCTGTCCAGCAAGGATTAGAAGACCTCCAAAGAGATTTGGACTCGAGTAGAAAAACAAGTAGAATCAAAAGCCAGAATAAAGCTTTTCTGCCTGTTTCCAAGTGTTAGTAGAGGAGCATCGCCCTAAATGGTCAGCTAACGTTTTTCATCATATCTGACCGCGCTGCAAAAACTTCGTTTCAAGTGGAGTTCGGGCCTGGATTTTGCAGGAAAGTGCGTTAAAATTATTCGCTGATGCCAGCTCTGAGATTTTGTCTTGTTGTTTTCGTTTTGTACCGCCTATCCTTGTCCTGAAGGATGTTTTTAAAATACTTACCTGAAATGGATAAAGGTGAGAGCATTTTATGTCCTTGTTGTTTTCCAAGCCCAATATTTGTTTTCTTCGCGTTGCCTCAGAATTTTGTATAAAGTACAACTAAAGTTTGTTTTCAGGCAACTCCAACCCTCCAAAGGTTATTTTTGAAGAAAAATCTCAGAAATTTGCATTGAATGTAAAAGCCGGGGGCTTTATTTCGGTTGTGGTCAGACTGGCCTGCCTGCGCCCCTATTGGTCAGCCTGTTGATTCTGACTTCCCTTACTGACCTCCCTGTCAACCACACTGTTAGAAGTCATAAGGTTTAAGTCATAATCCTCAAGATGATGGTAAAATTATAAATCTTGATTTTTTTGTCAATTACTGCCTTGTTGATTTCATTTGTGTAAAGTTTCATTCACGAACTAACTTCCCGTTGTAGTCAATTTCATCATTTTATCTATCAATAATTTGAAATGTAACCATATCGATTCATGCTTCTTGCAAACCCCTCCCCCCTTTGCTTCATTTTCAAAAGTATCCCGTAGACCTCCTTATTCCTTCCCCCGGCACTTACAGTTTAATAATCCTGCTTAGGTTTGCTGCGACGAGATAAGTTCAACCAGGTAACTGCGAAGGCATCGTTATGAATTAAGGGTACGTCCAAATTGGATGCCATGCCAAAGATTAGGCCGTTCAGACCGGCTTGCGTTTGAACTGAAAATTTACCAAGACAAACAAGAATCTAGTCGCTATATTTAAGTTTAGCTTTCAGAAAGAGTTAATGAACATGTTTACCGTGATTCGCCCAGTCTTAGGGAGTTTCCTTATTTTCAAATCGATTTTGTTGCGAAACCTGACCATTTAGGGCGAAGCCTCTCTAGTCCACCCAGTACTTGTAGTTGAGCTTGATATATTAGCTGAATTACAGTGAAGAGCTTTAAGTGGAGACTTGATAACTGTTGGAAGCTTTTCTTATTTAAGGGGGGAAGTGTAAAGTATTAGCCTCGTTCTTAGGTTTGAAGTCCTGTTGACTTAGCCTCGTTTTGAGATTACTTATGAAGTTGGTTTTAGCGTGACTTGAGCCTGCTTTCTCGTGTCTTGCTCGGCTCGATAAATAACAATTTTCATGAAACTTCTTGAGTTGTTGCATGATATATAGTAGCAAAAGTCAGAAAGTTTCAGGGCCGTAATTGTTCTCGTGGTAGAGTTATAATAAAAAGTCTACTACGGGCCCCCAACCAAACTAGGGTTAATATAAATAGCAACTCCGCCACCGCTGCGATTGCGATCGCATCTCTTAATGGAAAAGCCATAAAAAGGGACAAGATCGTCATCAACATTCTAAGCGAGCTTCATCTCGTTAATAGCCAAAATGTGTATGCCTAGATCCTTAATGACAGAAAGAATCAATATCCAAGAGAAGGCTGTTCACATTTAGAGACGCAACCACCATCCCTTTTCTGTGACTTAGTGCATTTCTGCTATTCTGAGAGGAAACATTTGTGGAGGGAGCAGTAGAACCATAGCTCGAAGGAGTCAAACTAGCACCCTTTGTTCTACTTTGAAATTAATTATCATGTGTTAATGTTGTTGCCTTAACCCATTCAGTCCCGTTGACGTCAAATGACGTCGATCAATACTTTGCACTTTTCCCCGAAGACGTCAATTGACGTCGCAATCTTTGTTGGTTCTTTTCCCCATGGACGTCATTTGACGTCCATGTAGTTATCGCTGATTGGTCAGCATATACAATGAGGTATTGTTTTATAACAATCATAGACCCATGGAGCATTAAATTTACTTTGTATTTATGCTAAAACATGCACATAGGTTGGTAGTAAATAAAAGAGAAAACTTGGCTCGAAGTTTCAGGATAAATCTCATCGTAATGGCGTCGNAAAGTCAGAAAGTTTCAGGGCCGTAATTGTTCTCGTGGTAGAGTTATAATAAAAAGTCTACTACGGGCCCCCAACCAAACTAGGGTTAATATAAATAGCAACTCCGCCACCGCTGCGATTGCGATCGCATCTCTTAATGGAAAAGCCATAAAAAGGGACAAGATCGTCATCAACATTCTAAGCGAGCTTCATCTCGTTAATAGCCAAAATGTGTATGCCTAGATCCTTAATGACAGAAAGAATCAATATCCAAGAGAAGGCTGTTCACATTTAGAGACGCAACCACCATCCCTTTTCTGTGACTTAGTGCATTTCTGCTATTCTGAGAGGAAACATTTGTGGAGGGAGCAGTAGAACCATAGCTCGAAGGAGTCAAACTAGCACCCTTTGTTCTACTTTGAAATTAATTATCATGTGTTAATGTTGTTGCCTTAAAAAGATTATCAGCTAAAATTCCATCACCTGTACCGTTTCAATGTAACTTACTCCGGTTTAAATGCTTGGAGGGGTCAATGTTACTATTATCTATATAAGGCATATTTTCATCGTGACACATGTTCCTTAGAATAAAGTTGACCTTTAGTCGTTTGGGGTCAAGATGATGGTATCTGGGCACTAGGCCGGAAACGATTACTTTAAATACCATGCCTTTGAATGTGTTTCGCCAAGTCAATTATCTCTGTAGCAATATCTAGATCAGACCTTTTTTCTTTCCCAAGATCGTTCGTACCAACATGCAAAATGATCCTGTTTGGTTTTCTCGCAATCGACGGCTCGACATTGCTTTTCATATCCTCAACTGTATTACCTCGAAAGGATTTTACATTTATATCTATAGATGACCCGCATCTTTTCTCCTAAGTCCCAGCCATTTACGTTTTCTATCATGGAATCCCCAACAATAATGGTTTCTTTACTATCTCCTTTCCTCACACTTGTCACGCGGGCATCGCCTTCGCTTCTCCTTTCATTTCGAACAGTTTCACTCACGCCTCTACCGTTGCCATCGCTACAGTTACAGTTACAATTACAATTATCATTTTTTGTCGCTTTGTTAGATTGTTCACTCTCAGTAACATTGCCTGCATTGATCTGATGTTTGCTTCTCGTTTCACAATTTTTAGCATCACCATTATTCAAACTCATCTCCTCCTAATAAAGGATCAACCTCTGGCTGTGCTGTTCAAAGATATTGCCTTATTTTTCTCGCATGTCCCTCTTCACCAGTGATTTTTCAAGAACAACGTATCAACGAAGTAAAGACTACTAAATAAATAGAACATATATCTTATTCTCCCTAAATGAATTCCAAGTACGACGGCGGGCCAGCGCGGCGCTGCAGGCGATGCACGGCAAGCCCAGTTTTATGCATATATATGTAGCAATCTGAATGTGGACTTCTTTTTCACATGGACATGGACATACCTTCTCTTTCCTTTTTAATCAATAGTTGCAAGCTAATTTAATGTGCAGGTACACATCAGCTGCAAGCTACCAGTACCGTATCTGCGTGAACAAAAATGTATGTAGGTATGTATGTATGTAGCTAGGGTTGCATTCCAGATTCCAGAAAAAGTATTGGCTTATCAATGAGTATTCATTTTTTCATCTTGGCTATGACTGGGACTCGAAATTCATTTTGGCTATGACTAGGACTCCTGTAAATAGCAGAAAAGAAGAACTTCTTGGTAAGGATTCAAGGTCAGGTCGTTCCTTTGCAGAAAAAGTGTCTTTTACGTAGAGCTCTACACTTTTCCGTTTCACGTCCAGAGGGTGATTCTTATTCACAAAATTTTATCCATTTAAAAGCCCTCTGTTTCGCTTTACAACTATAACAACAATCACTCACCACCGCTCATCAAGGACTCATACACAAATTGTTCAAAAATTTTGACAACCAATTTTGTGCCTCTGGAAAGCATTGCTAAAAATGTGAACCAAAACTGCAACCAAGAAACAGTTTCGGCATAACATTAAAATCTTTACATCGAGAGACAAAAGCTCTCCAAAATAAAAGCAACTTCAAATAAGATTTGTCTTTGATTCACAACTGTGAGACTGTTTTCACAAAATGCCGGAGAATAACCCATTACATGTCATCAAGAATTATCGCCGCCCTAAAAATTCAGGGCCATTTGACAGTAGATTTGAACAGTAGATTACGAGTCGCAGCTTGAGCGAATAGGAAAATTCGATTCAATACAGTTTGGAGCGAAAATAATAAGGTCATAAATATATTTTTAGTTTTGGATACTTTATTACTCTCTTATTAGGTCTAAAGGACCTGAATTGCCTCCGAAATTGCATGGAACGCAGGGTTTTGAAAGGCAGAAGGCCCATGAACATTACATTTCTAAAGCACATGATGTGCTACATTCGACATGATGACATTCGGACATGAAGATGTGCGATTTTCGACGGCATGAAAAGACGATTACGTTAAAAATGGCGGCGAGGAACTGTTTACAAAAGATGCACTGCGTTCTTTAATCAAATTCGTATGAATGGTTATTCGAACCCAATGCGCATCTTAGTAAAACGTTCCTCGCCGTCATCTTTAACGTAATCGTCTATTGTTGTACTCCATCCTTCGATTTTCGAAACCCTACCGGGTGTCTCAGAAAAAAGTACCCCCTTTTGACAGGAAATAGGAACGAAACGATACGATATTACTACTCTCCAAGTTCATAGCTCAATTTATCAATCTTCAACTTAGATGCACATACCTTGCATCTAAAAATCGTATACCAAACACCGGAGAAAGATGTTTTCAAAGTCAAAATTTACAGTTCACCCAAAACCAGAGGTTATGCAAAATGGCCTGGCCATTATTTGTATCATGGACATTTCCCGAAGCACCTGTAAACCCTAATTTTCATTATTTGCTTTTGAAAAGAATAACAGGTGCATGCCCTGATTAAACAAATATCGTAAAAATGTGGTAAGAATGATAAAGTGGCGCCACATCTCTAAAAATAAGCGTGCATGTGCTCCTTTTCCTCGTCTTTGATACAAAACACTTGGGATGGAACGCAACTGAAGGACCGATTCATCGAAAGAAAATTAATTTGAAGAAAAATTGAACCAATTCAAGATATGTTCAAAAGTAAAAACTAAAGTTAAAAGTTGAAAATTCTTTTGCAAAATGTATATGGTGTCAAATCATGGCTAGGCCCTTTCTCAAAACCTCTGGATTCAGATGCACTCCAAAGTTTGATCTTATGAACTCATATCTCCGGTGTTTGGTGGACGATTTCAAAATGCAAGGTATGTGCATTTAAGTTGAAGATCGAAAAATGTAGCAATGATATTAAAAAACCCGAAAGTTTATCGTTTTGCTCTCTTGTTCGGTCAAAAGGGGGTACTTTTTTAGACAGCAGGCAGTTAGTGCGCATGTCCACATCGCTTCCGCTCTGTCTATTTTGTGTAGTATTCATACTGAAAGGATATTGTGTATAAATAACTTTTAAAAGAAAACAAACAAACAAACTGAAGTGTATGTAGCTTGGAAAGCACGGTGCTTTAAGTATAAGTATGATGGGCATGAAATTCTAGCAAAAAATTACCTGTTGAACATTGTGTAGAATGTTGCAACTTCATAAACACGCATCTTTGGCATACGAAGCATTTCAGCAACACGGTTCATTGCAGATATCGGCACCCATCCTGTCAAGAACAAATAAAAGGAGAGCTACTCCATCACTGTCGATCTGTTCCGGTCACACGAGAAAAAAGACTTCAAACGTGATATGATGCAATTATATCAACAGTTAAGTGCAATTTTTAGATGTTCTCAGTCTACATGTTAGAGTATTGGGAAGTTTTGTGATAAGAGATAATCTAAGAGCCTTTCTAATAATCGATACCATCAGAAAAGTTCGGAAATAAGTTGCTTCCGAAATTCCTCGTAACTCTCAGCTAAACACTAAAGCAATAAAAAATGACAGATTGCTTTCATTTTTACAGTTTAAGCTTTGTTAACTTTGCTACTGCTTACAAAAAAGAAACAAAAAACACACAAAGATTTCTCAATATAATATCCAGGTAGCTAGGAGGATTCGCTAACTAATTTCGAGCAAGGAGCGGGAAGCAAAGGAGGCGAAATGCAAAGCTGCTGCCAGTGAAGGGAAAAATTGTGGAGTTCATCAAGGCTCTTGTCTCGGTCCACTCTTATTCCTGATTCACATCAATGATTTGCCTGTTCCCTGCAAACATCTCATGTCAGCATGTATGCTGACGATGATACGGCCATTTCACTCTCTTTTAAAAGCATTGATGACCTACAGAAGGACCTAAAATGAGATATTTTGAAGCTGCAGGATTGGTTGCATGCACACACACTTTCTCTGAATGTTGTGAGAACGCAGTCGCTTATCATAGGTTCTGGTCCAAACATCCGTAAGATCGAAAGCCGGCCTGATGCTTAAAAATTTTTTTCAATAAGTGATCAGGAAATTGAAATGATTACCAATATAAAATACTTAGGTGTTCAGATAGACAGTCAACTAAATCTGGACAAACATACCGATACTATCAAGACAAAGCCCTTCGACTCATTAAGAATTCTAAGAAATATCTTAGACATACTCAACAAAAATGTCTGGAGGAATCTTTGAGCTCCATTTGAGTTACTGTTGCTCCGCTTGGGGCTGCTGTAGTGAATCACAAATTAACGTCTTGCAAAAATCCAAGATAGAGCTGCAAGAATTGTAACAAATAGCCCATACGATGTTTCTGCTGGTCCGCTAATTCAGAATCTTGGCTGGTCAACTATCAGTAATCTTGTAAAGAAGAGACTGCCACGCTAACTTACAAATCTTTGACTTCGCTTGCCCCAGACTACTTGCGAAAAATATTCATAAAATTTTCGGATGATAGAGAAACTAATAGTCTGCGCTGATAAGAAACTGATCTTAGCATACCGTTACAGAAAACGATTAATGGCCAAAAAGCTTTTTCTTATTGCAGTGCGAAACATAATTTTTTGCATTACTACGACCATTTGGATATATCGATCTTCCAAATGAAGTTTTGACGCAATTTTATTATGTGGTGATAAATACTTTCCAAATGACATCAACGGAAATATACTTGATTTGACGCCACAATACATCCACACCAGCGGTCGATTCAATTAAGATCACATAAACCTAGCGAAATGCAACTCAACCACCATACCAAGCCCATTCTCGTAAAGTCCCCCTGTTGTTGAGTCCCATCCCTCTATTCTTTTTCTTTGTTTATATGTGGCTTTTCGTTATGTATACCGGGTGTCTAAAAAAGTACCCCCTTTTGAACGAACAAGGGAACAAAACAATAACATTTCGGGATGTTTTTAGCTCATAGCTACATTTGTCGATCTTCAACTTAAATGCACATACCTTGCATTTCAAAATGGTCCACGAAACACCGGAGATATGAGTTCACAAGGTCAAAATTTCGAGTGCACCCGAAACCAGAGGTTTTGAGAAAGGGCCTAGCGATGATTTGACATCAAATAAC
Organism: Aurelia aurita complex sp. Pacific; assembly: GCA_004194395.1. Lineage (NCBI taxonomy): Eukaryota > Metazoa > Cnidaria > Scyphozoa > Semaeostomeae > Ulmaridae > Aurelia > Aurelia aurita complex sp. Pacific. The sequence goes on from REGL01001924.1 coordinate 52,641, forward strand.
ATTTTGCAAAAGAATTCTCAACTTTGAACTTCAGTTCTTATTTTTGAAAAGAATTATACCTTGAATCGTTTCAGTTGTTCTCGAAATGACTTTTCTTCTTAGGAATCGATCGGTGCATTGCGTTCCATCCCAAGTGTTTTGTATCAAAGACAAGAAAGAGGAGCACATGCACGCTTATTTTGGAGGTGTGGCACGATTTTATCATTCTTACCACATTTTTAATATACTCATTTAATCAGGGCCATGCTCATGTGTTTTTATTCTTTTCAAAAGTAAAAAAACTGAAAACCAAAGTTTACAGGTGCTTTGGAAAATGCCCATGATACAAATCATGGTTAGGCCCTTTGTCAAAACCTCTGGTTTCGGGTGCACTGTAAATGTTGACTTTGCAAGCTTGTATCTCCGGTGTTTGGTGTATGATTTCTAAATGCAAGGTATGTACATCTAAGTTGAAGATTGATACATTTAGCTTTGAACTCAGAGAGTAATGATATCTTATCCTTTTGTTCCTACTTCCAGTCAAAAGGGGGTACTTTTTTCTGAGACAGCCGGTATTTAGTTGTATTTTAGGTATATGTTCTTCATGTGATGGCGCTGGGGTAGTCATGATCTTTTGTCCGCCTTGATATAGTTTCTGTAGTGTTGTATGGTAGCTCTTAGGTAATTCGTCAATTAGGCCTTTATCTATGAGGCGCTATCGTGTCACCTCTGTAATACACATCTCTAATCTAAAGTAAAACGGTGGATTCTGATGAATTTTGAGGTGCTGAACACGAATAAAAAAAGTTCACACCTCTAGGGGGCGCAGTTTTTTCAAAAACCGGGGGCCTAAGTTTTGATGACGGCACAATAGCCTTTTGCGAAAAAATTGTGATAATTGAATTTGAATTGTTTAGCCCCCAAGAGATCAATCTGATGAAATGTTTTGTATTAGAAACATATGTTCCAGCTCTTATAATTTCTGATCTACGAGCCCTTAAAGTTTTCAAAAATTTTTGAAAATATTTTCGGTTACATACATCCAATTTTTACTTGCAAAATGTCATTCGATTCATCTCAACGAGCTCTATAAGATAGCGCTAATTGTATATGTGTATACTGGTCTGATTTCGTTTCACAGATGGAACAAATTTCCTTTGTTCCATGTATGTTCATTCACTAAGGAAATTTGTTCAGTTTTAATTTTTGGAAGCTTGACAAGACATTGATTGTTTCTTGTTCTCATATTGTGGTCATTGATTTCGAAGTAGCCTTGAAAAGTGTCACAAATGTCCTTGTCAATACATTTGCGAACAAGCTTACATGCACGGATCTTATTTGCACTGACAACTGACTGAATTCTTCCGCTAGTGTTCAAATTTCCTTGTATTGTTCTTACCGAGCGATTATGAAACGAAGCTAGTCTTTTTAATTGGGTGTCAGTTAGCTTCAGCAGTAGTATTTCAGAGGAGGTAAAAGTAGGCAGAATCAGTGAGCGGTACATCGTCTCCGCAGCGGTGAGATCAGGGAGCGCCGAAGGCGCGGGAGGGGAAACGGCCAGTGCTGCGCATTGTTCCTATGTTTGATGCAAATTCGAAGCGAGGCGCGCTCATTTTTGATTGAAACTTGCAACGTGGCAGACGAGGATCTGGAGGGATAACTTTGGAGTAAAACATTATTCTTCACAATTTTTGGCTGACTTAGGTATGTGATTCCATCAATTACTTCTTTAGTAACATTTTATCTTCATATTTCAGCAACTGTTGCAGCAATCATTCCAGGGCTCTAGATTATAGGATGGGTGGAGTTGCAACTGGCTTTCAGTCTTAAACTTAGTCAAATTTGACAGGGCCGTGATGATTTACAAAATAATGAATGGTCTCTGCCCGGACAACTTAAGAGGGAGGCTTGTTACCAGATCTCAATTATCTAACCATCGAACGAGAAATCAGTTAGATCTGGACACCCCAAGACAGAACCTAGAATTCTCCAAAAGCAGATTTTTCTACTCTGGTGCTAAAACGTGGAATGAAATCCCATTAGAAATCAGAATGAGTTCCACAATTAGCACATTCAAAAGGAAACTGAAGGACTTCCTAAACAATTAGCATCCTTCCCGAAGCACGATCCCTAGGAAGATCAGCAAATTTGTATT
>REGL01001925.1:33825-48234 GCA_004194395.1 Aurelia aurita complex sp. Pacific
GGCCTAAATAGGGTCAACTTTTTCAGAGTAATAATATGAGTATCTGTTGACTGAAGCGCCATCTTGAAGTCAAAGAGCACAGGGAAACAAGATACTCATCGTCATAAGTCTACCCGGAGGGCCGCAAGAGCTATGGCTCTCCTCAACAGTCAGGACTGGTTAATGCACACGAGGCCTTTACTATCGCTATTAGATCTACCGCATTTTTCAATAAATCAAGAAATCTGTCTTACCAGTACTGTAAACATAAACTTCAATGGGTCGATTGTACATCTCACTCAGTGCTTGCATTTCAACATTGTTTCCATGGCAATAGTCATTCTTCTTTCGATGAATATAGGAGTTGAAGTCTTCTGTCACAAACTTTGAGAAGTAGTCAGAATTTTTTACCTATTAAAAAAGAAGAATACTCCTTTTAGCCCATTGTATTTGATGAACCAACAAATGATGGAGCAGGAGGCCAAATAGCATTAAATATTGCCTCATACAAGGAAGTTTTTGAAATAATGGTGGAAAATATTGAGGCTCTATGGCCTATTTTTCCCTTTTTCCAAAATAAGATTTGACATTTTTGGTACCTACAAAAATTATTTCTGAAACATGCAAGCAAAAAAGGTAGAGAAACATCAGAATGCTTTGTTTGCTTCCTGTGTATGCTACTGTAGATGTTTTTGAAAAATATGCAGCTACAGTTAAAAGAGTCCCAAGAGAGCAGCTACAGAAAGAGACCAAGACATTGCAATTTAAAAAAACTTAGCACTTGATGGTCTGGACATATATTGACTTGCCAAGATACCAATTTCAAAGCTGACTTTATCTGTCTGACTGCTGGGTTGTGAGAAAGTTAAAAACCACAAAAATTAGTGATTATCATGAAAATTTGGAAAACAGAAAATTCTGGAAACGTAATGGGATAATCTTACCATATAATCCATGCAGTGAGCACGAACAATTGAATGCATTTCTTGGTCTCCATAAACTTGATCAGCTAGAAAATAGACAAATATAATTTATTATTCAAAATTTGAAAAAAATTGTTCTAAAGAAGACATTTGATGCCGGAATGGTTTCCATGCCTGGAAACTTCAAGAAATCTTTTACAAAATTTGCTTGAAAATTTGATTTGCTGAAGATGAACCAAGCCTGGTTCAAAATGTTCTGAAAACATGTTGACGTCAAATTAATATATAGTTCTTTTTTAACCGATTATGTCTCTTATATACCGTCTAAGTCTCCTGGAAATGTCAACTGTTAACATGGAATTAAAGTCGATAAAATGAAGTGTAAAATGATTGTCGTCGCTTGTCTCATCCTCCTCTTTTACAAAACTTGTGACAATAAGAGAATAAGAGTTAATCATCATTAACCGCATCTCTGCCTATGGCCGAATGCACACTGACGTGAGATAGTTGCTTCTACAGTTTTCAATATTTGACAAGAGTATTCAAGGAAATTGTATTTTTATCTTTTATCTTGCCGTCCTCTATTTATCTTTCTATTAGTCATGCCTTTCGAAGAATCAATACCTCTCAAGAATTCATTAGAATGTGAAGGATTCTTAAGAACTCTTTCAGAAATCTTTGATGTTAATGTAGCTAAATATTAAGCTGAAATAGAGAAAGGCAAAAGATAGGAGCTACCGGGTGAAGCAGAAAAAAGTTCTACTTTTGAAAATTCATAGCATCAAAAGTACTGGATGGATTGGAACGAATCAATATTTGTTTGACAGCCAAAAGATCAAAGTATTTTTGTGATTTTTCTCACCTTCTTTCGAGCACTTGAAAAATTGGTAAATTCAAGTTTACAAAAACTTTGTGGTTACAAAATGACTGAAAAAGGCCTAAAATACTTTATCAAATCATGAAGGACTATTCGCTCAGAACAACAGAGAAAATGCAATTTCTCATGGGATCGTCTGCACATTCATTGCCATGGGATTGAAAATCTTTAGTATCTGTTTGAGAATATATGTTTTATAACTTTTGAGAGAGGAAACGCCTGTGTGTATTGTTTTGTGTGAGGAGAGTCCTAACGTTTTGATTAAGTTTTTTAGACCCTTTTCACTAATTTTGCAACCATAACATTTTTGTAAAATTGAATTGATCTACATTTGCAGTGCTCGTAAGAAGAGGAGAAAAATCACAAGAATACTTTGAACTTTTGGCCTTTAACAAGAATTTGAATCATTCAAATCCATGAAGTACTTATGGTGCTACAAATTTTCGAAAGTGGGAACTTTTTTCTGGCTCACCCGGTATTGCATGGAAATCCTTTCTTGGGTCATTTGTCTTCCCCATCTCTCTTTTTTCTTTTCAATAAAAGTATCCAGGAAGCTCAGTAAACTTCAATAACTTTTCCATTAAATATTGTCTTATCAGAAGAGGTTTCCACATATGTTAAGAATGGAATGGAAAAGGGATAGGTTGTGTGGAAAAAATGAAAAGTGCAGGAACTTCAAGGACGCTGGTATCTTTACAACCAAATGAAACTCTACTTGGAGAAATATACTGTAAATATCATGGAGAGTATCTTACCAACAGCTCTGAACATGCATGCTCCATCTGGTACCATCTTTTTTATAATGAAGCCTCTCCTTTCTTTTAGTTCTGTTTCAAAATCTTCCTCTTTCTGCAATGAAGATAAACAATGAAAATAATTGCCCCTTCTGGATAAAAAAGTTGCTTTCTACCCTTCAGACTAGTTTATAATGTCAGCTACAAAATAAATTCAGTGTAAACGGAAGGTCAAAATGGCATGCTTTTACAATGTTTTCTTTCAAAAACAATGTCCAGCCAGAGAATGGACTGCATTCCAAAAATATTTGGTGCGCACTTTCAAACAATGCAGAAATAATCACAAAAGGTGTACAATGAAGCACAATGATAGATTTTGGTATCACACATTGCAAATAATTGAATTTGTTCTTGATGCATTCCAGATAGGACTGGGGGGCGGGTGGCATTGGATTAATTGAATTTTGTCACAACACATCACACTACACCACAAAATTGCTTCAAGTGTGGATTCAGCCTTACTCTGCCCCTAGATTACACCAAATCTCATATTCACAAGTGAAATGTTGTCCTGATCAATTTTGTTCACTTTTGGTCAAGACTGACAAATTATGATCAGTTCAGCAGTTTTTCCCAAATGGGAAACATTGCTCATTCACTTTTCAAATTCATTCAAATTTGATTCAAACAACTACTGACGAAGGGCACGGCCCAATACTTTTAGTTTCATTTTTCTATGGTGATAGAAGTATTATTTTTGATGAGTAATCAGTTATTTTTGATTCAAAGTTGCCTGATTGGGCAACGTTGCCTAATGGGGCAAAAAAATAGCACAAAATTTCCTTGGTGGGTGAGTTTTTGTGCTTTCTGAAAACATTTGTTATCTACCATATCATTTTCTGAGCTATACAGTTTTACATTTTTTCCCCATTTGGGAAACTGTATCCCATCAGGTGACCGATCATTTCCTATCGGGAAACAATGCAGGATTGGGCAACATTTCCCAATTGGGAAAAATGCTAAATTGGTGATTGGAAAAAGAACGCATGGGTTTGCTTAGTTTCATGGTGATTATTCATTGACGATGAAACTAGCCAAAACCATGTGCTTTTCCCATCACCTGTTTTCACTATTTTCCCTTGGGAAGTGTTGCCCAATCCCGCAACGTTTCATCCTGATAACCAGGGTGGAATCCATGCAGCCTACACCAGAGATCTCCGGCGTGGAGTCATGATAATCTATTGTTGTTCTTTGTTCTTCCATTGTTTTGGCAAAAATCTCCGGCGTGGACTTTGCATGGTCTCCACCAAGGCCTGATAAGAGGAAACAATCCATTGTTGGGTCTCCAGTTATTTTGGATTGTAATTTTAAATCAACAGAGAACAGACTACCTTTGCTATATCAGGGTCTGCCTCATAAGGTCCATGTTCATCAGAGCTATTATACCCTCCTTCTTCAGTTCCGTCCGGATCACCATGCCTGCGCGTGATCTCTCCTCTACCCGCTTCATTCGCGGTCATGTTGGCTCGTCCGGATCCCGGTCCAATCGGCCGATGTCTGGTTCGTTTGTATGGGACTGAACTACAATCGGGGCTATCCCGTTTTTCAAGTTCACTATATTCGTATCTTGACGAAGTGGTTGTTAATGAGGTCGTTCCGGAGCAATCTACGCTGCTACTCAGTTCATTTGAGGTCGGTCTGGAGCGTTCCCGATTCGTGCGGACTCTTGTCCTGCTGTTATTTCTTCCTTCGTCAAAATCTGCATCGTTTTTCTTGCCTTCTTGCAGCTTTTTCTTGGGTAGAATCGTCATGTCGTTGAGTACTTTAACGTATGAGTTGTTTAACTTGCTTTTTGCGTATAAATGGGGTGATAATTGCGATTAATTTGACGATTTTTTGCGTGTTTTCTTCAGCCTTGTTTGGACTTCGCTGCTTGCTTCATTTGGCCTACGACTTTGTTGTCATCTTGCGAATGCCAAAAGCGCATGCGTAATTTCCTGAAAGAAGGAATAGCCTCTTTTTCGAATACTAGAGCGCAATACAGCCTCCTTTGGAAAATGGGACCAAAACAGAACAGATTTCAGATATTCTCAGTTTTAATTTTCGAACAACGACTTTGTGCAAAAACACGTGTATACTTTAAAGCTAGGAGGGGGTGCATTGTAGGTTTTGGGTATCAATGCCCACCGGCAAGGGTATCGATTTTCACGATTTTGGTATGGAAAACAGTATCCATTTTTGTGATTTTGGTAAGAAAAACTTTTGCAAGTTTGGTATAAGGAAGGTTGGGTCCAGAAGTTGGTATAGGCTAAGGTTCAGGCACACATTTTGAAAAAATTGGTGAAAGTAACGGGTATGTTTTTGAAGTTTGGATCACCAACCAACCGAACCAACCAAACCTAACCAAACCAAACCAAACCAAACCAAACCAAACCAAACCAAACCAAACCAAACCATACCAAACCATACCAAAATTACCAACCAAAATGTGGTCAAGTTGCTAGTGCAAGCAGAACCTTACGAACTGAACTGTCACTTTAACATCAAAAAGATTTGTCACTTTATCAACAACGGATTTGTCACACAGAAACATCAATTGACATGAACATGATTTTTTTGATCGTTCTTGCCCTCCGAACCCTAGCCATTTTTCCCTTCCCACTGGCAATGACAGCTTTTTGGATCTTTTGAGCTATCCTCTACAGTATTTGCCATTAATTTCCCACGATCCACTTTCAAGATTGCTTTAATAAAAGATTCTCTTGGGTCGATTCACATGGATTCACATAGAATCATCTCTTAACTCTTGCTTCAAAAGTTCAAAGATAATATCTGAAAACCTATAAACATAGGAAGTAATGAATTTTTTAAGAATATTAGGCCTTGCCTTTAATCTCAGAGGCAAAACATTTTAACATAGTGATGTTATTTCAAAAGAATTTAATCAACGAAATCCTTACTACCTGTAATGGAAAATAATAACTTTAAGCCTGGAATTTCGAAATTACAGAACGCTGTTTGATTTATGGAATTAGGAAATTTCCCAGCAATAACCTAATGTTAAATAGGATGCCTGTTATTGGTTTGCTTGGCTCTCTCAAAACACAGATTCAATTTATGGTGGTTGGTATGAACTCACGTAAATTCATTTTGATGTAAGAGACGATACGAAATTCCTTCAGCAGAATCTCCAACAAACTCGATGAGAGATAAACTTAAAAACCATAAAGAAACTCCTCTGCACTTTTTTGAATTCAAGATCTTGTGAGGTCCACCCCCACACTCATCATGCTAGCCCTCCACTGTATATAAGTCCTCCTCCACCGTACTGCACAGCCTCCACTGTACTCATGTTAGCCCCCCACAGTACTGAATAACCATAGCCTTCACTGTACTGAAAAGCCTCAACTGTACTGCACAGACATTACCCGGGGTGAAAACTCATATAAATATGATACGGGTAGGATGTTTGCTCTTTCAGTTGAGCAAGTCAACCGCAAAAACTACCAAAAATCCTTGTGATAGTCATAAAATAAAACTTTGAATTGAAAACGCGCGAAACACTGAGATATCCTCGTATATTTTGAGAATTCTGCGTACAATATCATCTGCTTGCGAAATTCCCAGTGGCCTATACTCCCTTCGATTCATTACATAACTCCCTCGAACTTTCGCTCGCTGTTGTTATCGTTGTTGTTGTTGTTGCCATAGTTTCAGTTGTAGTAAGATAAAGTATGTTTTATCTGTTTTGTCAAAGACCCAAAAATATTTCTAGATGCTAAAGTTTTTGCTTTCGATGCAACGAGGTATAAAGATTACACATCGAAAAGCCTTTTTTTGAACTATACTTTTTAAGCAAAATGCTCAATCTTGCCTAACAGTCAAAACTTTCAGATTTTTCATCGTCATCGAAGTCTTTAATGATAGTGTGCATTTCTGTTTGTCAGTTATGACCAAACTAGAATAATATAAATAATAATTTCTTTCTTTAAGGTTGGCTCTTTTCTAGCTGAATGCTAATTAATGCCAACCGAAACCCTATAATAAATTAAATCTATATTACAAAGAGTGTATACAACTAAAAAACTACAACTATAAAAACCCTAAATTATCAACATACAATTTACATAGTCTACAGCTGCAACCGAAGCTTTATATGCACAAAGAAATTGATCTGGCAAGCATTAATGCTTTTTTGCAGAATGATTCAAAACTAAGTAGCCTTAAAAAGAGTTAAATTTGCTAATTTTAAACTAATTACAAGATCAGCTATGTCTGGGAAATTAATTTGGTCTTTGATTTTCTTGGCAAAAAAGAAAATTGAAGATCGGTCAAGTAATCAAATTTTGGTGATTTTTCAAACGGGAGTACATTTTTTTGGAACACCCGGTAGGAGTAAAAATCCCGGACCCCATTTTTCCCTCTCCTTCGTCTAGTGCTCTCTTAGCCAAGCTGACCAGCCCCAGTAGCATAACCTCAAGTACTGGAGAAGCTTTTCTCGAGGAGAGAAACGTATCTAATTTACTAAATGAGTGGAGTGGTACTCAGCATGGCTACGCAGTTATCAGTCCCTGCGCAGTCCCTGTAAAGAAGGTGGAGTTGCTAACGATTCGGCCACCTAACACTTAAACCCCACCTAAACTTTCATGCTTCCATTGATGCGCGCGACTTCATTCGAACATGTCACCAGCAAAACTTGCCTTGACCCCCGTGTTATCATCGAGAATCTCAATCAAAGATAAACCTTGACAAAAGACAGGTGCTTTGGGAAGAGCAGAAGTCATGGAGAAATATTTCTTCTAAGTACAACTTGATTCATATGCCTTTCAACTTGCGGAGAGCTAAGAAATTGGAGAGACGACTTATTGCTGAGCTTGCGGCCTAAAAAGCCTCTTTTACAACCAGGTAGTAAAAGATTTACGATCTCACTCAGTTGTCTTGCGTTTGCCGACCCAACTTGATAATTGAAGAAAATTCATTAAACAAGGTCATTGCTGTAAAAATAATATATTTCTACATGCACCTGTAGACTTATACCGCAACGCTTTGTGAGAGTGCTAAGGTGACAGGGCTGCTATGTTTTGTGTAATGATATTATCAACGAGGCAGACGTAACTTGTGATTTGTGATTCAAGGCAGACTTAACGAGCTCGAGGAAATTTCTGGTTGGTAAGTACGACAAATTATTGTTGAGTTCTCTTCAGGTCTTCATTCTCAATGTTCGGGCCGTTAGAATCTAGGAACCAGCGCTCATAGTGATCCCATTACGTTATTGTATCTAAGGTTGCTAGCGAACTATGTTCTAGAAAATACAGCTTCATGCAAGGACCTCAAAGTATCGCTGACTTCTCTTTATGAGAGTTAGATTCGAAATGTCGGAGTGATATAAATGCTAGATAGAATGCTCAGAGCGATGCTATTGCGAAATACTCGCTGATCGCTAGAATTGCAATCGTATCAATGGTGTCTACCATATTGTTTTCTTGAGAATGCAGCCTCTTTCAAGTACAACGAAATATGTTTGATCTTTGTTCCTGAAAGTTATGTTCAAAATGTTATTGTAACATGAATGCTAGAAAGAGTGCTCAGAGCAACTCTATTGCGAAACGCTGTCTGATCGCTAGAATTGTTATTGTGTTTTAGGTCTCTAGGAAACTATGCTCTACAATATGTAATCTCTTGCAAGTACGACAAATGATTATTGATTTCTCTTTAGTAGAGTTAGATTCGAAATGTTGGAGGGATATAAATGGTAGAAAGAATGCTCAGAGCGAGCCTATTGCGAAATGTTCCCTGATCGTTAGAATTTTTATCGTATCTACAGTCCCCAGCAAACTATGTTCTAGAAAATACAGCTTCTTGCAAGTACGACAAAAAACTGTTGAATCCTAGTTATGAGACTTATATTCGAAAGCTTGGAGTAATATAAATGGTAGAAAGAGTGCTCAGAGAGCGACCCTATAAATGATCGCTAATCGCCAAAATTGTTATTGTATCTAAGGTCTCCGGCCCCCTCTTGCAGACTACATTTCTAGAAAATGTAACTTCTTCCAGCAATTTCAGCCAATCATTGCTGATTTCTCGTAGAGCATATTCAGAGCTATCAAATTTCGAAAAGCATGCTGATCTCAAAGAATTCCGTTGTTATTATTCATCCAAGGTGTCTACCAACACTTTAATCCGATATTTCGGGAGAAAAAACAGCCTCTTGCAACAAAATGATCATTTGTCTCCCTTTATTACATTCTTGTTCTCATTGTTAGTGTGGTATGAATCCAAAAAATAGTACTTAGCGCGTATCGGCCCTGGCCGAAATCATGCTGAAATCTTATGCTGCTGGTATAAAAATTCAACGCCGTTGTAATATATCCACTGGGAGCTTCACTTTTGGAAAATGTAGCTTCTTATAAGTACGGCAAATATCGTTGATCTAATCTTTATATTTTCTTTTCATACTAAATATAAATGTGCCTAAATCTAGGAAGAAATTAATGCTCTAATCACCCCAATTTCGAAACACCTTGGGGATCTTAAAATCCACTGTTGTAACGTAACGTATATTAGGCCAATTTCAATCCTAGATTCTCGAAAACGTAGCGTCTTGAAATTGTGACATTTTGATTTCTCTTTGGAAGATTTGATTCTCAAAATGAGTGAGCTTGAAATCCAGGAAAGAATTCACAGAATGATTTTATTTCGAAAACTATTGTGTATCTTAAATGAAAGCTTAATGCTGCTGCGCTGCATCTAAGGTACTTAACGAAGCTACATTTCTCAAATCTAATGCTTGTTCAATATGCTAATTCTTCGCTGGTAAGCGCACATATGTTTCTTGTGAGGTGTTTTGTAATTAGGTGATTCAGAAACTCTGTGTTTATCAATAAAACTTCCACAGAAGTTTAAAAATACAAAGGCAATATATAACCAAGGACTCAATGTCGNACGATCTCACTCAGTTGTCTTGCGTTTGCCGACCCAACTTGATAATTGAAGAAAATTCATTAAACAAGGTCATTGCTGTAAAAATAATATATTTCTACATGCACCTGTAGACTTATACCGCAACGCTTTGTGAGAGTGCTAAGGTGACAGGGCTGCTATGTTTTGTGTAATGATATTATCAACGAGGCAGACGTAACTTGTGATTTGTGATTCAAGGCAGACTTAACGAGCTCGAGGAAATTTCTGGTTGGTAAGTACGACAAATTATTGTTGATTTCTCTTCAGGTCTTCATTCTCAATGTTAGGGCTGTTAGAATCTAGGAACCAGCGCTCAGAGTGATCCCATGACGTTATTGTATCTAAAGTTGCTAGCACGCTATGTTCTAGAAAATACAGCTTCTTGCAAGTACGTCAAAGAATGGCTGACTTCTCTTTATGAGAGTTAGATTCGAAATGTCGGAGTGATATAAATGCTTGAAAGAATGCTCAGAGCGACGCTATTGCGAAAGACTCGCTGATCGCTAGAATTGCTATCGTATCAAAGGTGTTTAGCATACTATTTGATGCGAATTGCTACCGTATCAAAGGTGTCTAGCATATTATTTTCTCGAAAATGCAGCCTCTTTCAAGTGCAACGAAATATTTGTTATCTTTGTTCCTTAAAGTTATGTTCGAAATGTTATTGTGGCATAAATGCTAGAAAGAGTGCTTAGAGCAACTCTATTGCGAAACGCTGTCTGATCGTTAGAATTGTTATTGTGTTTTAGGTCCCTAGCAAACGATTCTCTGCAATATGTAGTCTCTTGCAAGTACGACAAATCATTATTGATTTCTCTTTAGTAGAGTTAGATTCGAAATGTTGGAGGGATATAAATGGTAGAGAGAGTGCTCAGAGTGAGCCTATATTGCGAATTCCCTGATCGTTAGAATTTTTATCGTATCTACAGTCCCCAGCAAACTATGTTCTAGAAAATAAAGCCTCTTGCAAGTACGACAAAAAACTGTTGAATCCTGGTTATAAGACTTATATTCGAAATGTTGGAGTAATATATGGTAGAAAGAGTGCTCAGAGAGCGACCCTATTGCGAAATGATTGCTAATCGCCAAAATTGTTATTGTATCTAAGGTCTCTAGCCCCCTCTAGCAAACTACATTTCCAGAAAATGTAACAGCTTCCAGCAATTTCAGTAAATCGTTCCTGATTTCTGGTAGAGCATATTCAGAGCGATCAAATTTCGAAAAGCTTGCTGATCTCAAAGTTCTCCGTTGTTATTATTTATCCAAGGTGTCTACCAACACTTTAATCCGATATTTCGCGAGAAAATACAGCCTCTTGCAACAAAATTATCATTTGTCTCCCTTTATTACATTCTTGTTCTCATTGTTAGTGTGGTATGAATCCAAAAAATAGTACTTCGAGCGCAGCGGCCCTAGTCGAAATCATGCTGAAATCTTATGCTGCTGGCATAAAAATTCAACGTCGTTGTAATATATGCACTGGGAGCTTCACTTCTGGAAAATGTAGATTCTTATAAGTACGGAAAATATCGTTGATTTAATCTTTATATTTTCTTTTCACACTAAATATCTAGGAAGAAATTAATGCTCTAATCACCCCAATTTCGAAACACCTCGGTGATCTTGAAATCCAATATTGTTACGTGATGTATATGAGGCCAATTTCAATCCTAGATTCTCGAAAACGCAGCGTCTTGAAATTGTGACATTTTGATTTCTCTTTAGAAGATTTGTATTCTCAAAATGAGTGAGCTTGAAATCTAGGAAAGAATTCACAGAATGATTTTATTTTGAAAAGTATTGTGTATCTTAAATGAAAGCTTAATGCTGCTGCGCTGCATCTAAGGTACTTAACGAAGCTACATTTCTCAAATCTAATGCTTGTTCAATATGCTAATTCTTCGCTGGTAAGCGCACATATGTTTCTTGTGAGGTGTTTTGTAATTAGGTGATTCAGAAACTCTGTGTTTATCAATAAAACTTCCACAGAAGTTTAAAAATACAAAGGCAATATATAACCAAGGACTCAATGTCGATTTATATGTCTAAGGCGCTGAATAAAGCTATGGGGTAAGTGAGAAAAATGTTTAAATATCTGAAAGCCTGTAGCTTNAAAATGAGTGAGCTTGAAATCCAGGAAAGAATTCACAGAATGATTTTATTTCGAAAACTATTGTGTATCTTAAATGAAAGCTTAATGCTGCTGCGCTGCATCTAAGGTACTTAACGAAGCTACATTTCTCAAATCTAATGCTTGTTCAATATGCTAATTCTTCGCTGGTAAGCGCACATATGTTTCTTGTGAGGTGTTTTGTAATTAGGTGATTCAGAAACTCTGTGTTTATCAATAAAACTTCCACAGAAGTTTAAAAATACAAAGGCAATATATAACCAAGGACTCAATGTCGTTTCATATGTCTAAGGTGCTGAATAAAGCTATGGGGTAAGTGAGAAAAATGTTTAAATATCTGAAAGCCTGTAGCTTCCTAATCATACCCGGGTAAGTAAAAAAGGCCCGGCGTTTGACAGGCTACTGCTCCCTGAATATATAAGCACCGACATTTTGCAATATCTAGTTGAATAGCTAACATGTTCAATAACTTTTAGAATTTTTCCTGGCTGAAATCGGTGGCACCGTTAAGATTTTACAAGTTATTTTCTAAAACATGTCCCTTTGAGAAACCTTTAAAAACGTGCTAAAATCATGAGCAAGTATCCCTAATGGGTTTACTTTACAGCAATGACTTGAGAACGCTTCAGCATGTTCTATCCTCTTGAGGGAATGAAAAAGTCGTCCCCCAAGTATTAATAACTTATTCAAGGGGATTCCATTCTCCCAAGAGGACAAAATGCACGAATGCATGTAATTGTCATTATTTTAAGAAGGAAAACCAAGGACAATTTGCTCATTGTTTTCACTCACTTTTGCAGGTTTTTGGAGGGGCATTCTGTAGAAAACCTCCCATATCGACAAGAAGGAATGGCCGATCAGGGCCGGGTAAATTACTGGACCTAATTAGGCATATCGGGAATAAAAAAATGCAGTTTTTAAAATTGTTGCTTTCATATTGAGGGAGTAGCATTTTTTCAAACGCCAGGCCTTTTTATTGACTCACCCGGTACAAACCTATGATATACTTGTGTAGCTAACAAGGAAAAATTTGGTAAGACAATAGCACGAGTTGGTTTTGATTGAAACCTCAATTCAAAGCAATTATCGATTGCTGACAAAGGCAACTCTCTCAGCCAGATAATCAAAAACAAGGAAAGCTGCAAGAGATTCTCTGAAACCCAGGTAGCTAGCTCACTTGTTCTGCATTCCAGAAGTTGTTTCTAAGAACAAACATGAGTGTAGATCGAAAGAAGAAGGATATATCCACACATCTGCCATGGGCATTTAATTTATTTGGTTCAAAAGCCGATTGTGAGGCGATTCAAATATCTTATTATTTTTGGGTGCAATTAAAACACTTACTGCTCAGCTTCTGAACCAAACAAATAAAATGCCCGAGGTAGATGTTTAGATACATCCTTCTTCTTTCGATATTTGCTCATGTTTTCTCTTAAAAACACTTCCTGGAATGAACAACGAGCGCGCTAGCTACCTGGGATTCAGAGAAACTTTTGCGGCTTTGTTTGTTTTGAATTTATGGTTGGGAGAATTTCCTTTGTCTGCAGTCGCTAATCGCTTTGAATTCAGGTGTCGACAAATCATCTCATGCTATTGTGTTACAAAATCTGTCCTTGTTCGTGTAGCTAACATATCAACTTAGATAAGAAAATTTACTTTCTCGAAATTGATCGTTTCTTTCATAATAGGCCTAAAAATATTGAATTTTTCTGTCTCACCTGGTAGATTTCTCGAGAAAGCGTACTGCCTGATGGACCAAGAGAACTTTAATTGTCTGGAAATTCTTTATACGGAGGAGAATGCTTGATAAATTGGAATAAATCAAAAGTTTGGTTGATATAGCCGAAAGGCTGAGGTATTTTCGTGGTTTTGGCCCTACTTGTCCTGAGTATTTGAAATATAGGTTAAATAGATTTACGAACAATCTGTTGCATCGAAATGCATAAAAAGAGGCCTAAAGTCCTTGATTAAAATCATTAATAAAGAATCTCCTCAATCACACAAATTTCATCCCCTCAAGAGTTAAGAATTGAATGTTCATAAAAGTAGAATCTAATAACTTCATAAAGATCATTTTCAACCCTCGAGGGGAATTAAACGAATTTGTATAATGCTCTAAGTGAGGAGATTCCTGATAATATTTTCTAGTGATTTAGGCCCTTTTCCACGCATCTCGAAGTAAAGGAATGGTTTTAATCTAATTCTACTTATATCTAGAATTCTCAGAAACATAAACGCAAGTCACAAAAAACACTGCAGCCGTTGGTCATCAAGCAAACGTTGATTCATCCCAATTTACCACACGCTCTTAGTGCAAACGAATTTTTTCAAACATGTGAAGTTTTTTTGCCCCCACACCAGTGGCAGTTAAAACCTATCCTTTCTAGCAAGGCAGCAAGCTAACCGTCTATCAAATGCATTCTGCAATTAACTTAGAAACCCATCATTTACGGATAGGACTTGGAATAAATTCGAAGGCCATTCATTACCAAATTTTTACGAATTGTGTCTCCAGTGTATTAGCGTAAAAAATTTATGATTTGGTTTCCATTTTGAGCATCTCGCAGTTGTTAGTTGAACTAATCTTTTAAATTTTTAAATATGGTTTTCCTGAAGATTTCAAGGCTAAAATAATCAGACAAAGGAGTCATGCCATACGTTATAATTTTGCATGTCTAAAATCAAAAGGAAAAATAAAAAAAATTTTGACAATTGTACCGGGAGAGTCAAAACAAAATTTGAAAGTTTTAAAGCCTGTAATTTTCTACAAATTCATTGGATTCCTTAAAACTGGTTTAACTTATA